>WTXE01000351.1:0-24316 GCA_022496225.1 Russula aff. rugulosa BPL654 | reverse complement strand
TCTCACTGATTGATGGTGGTGACTGAACTCAAGGAACTCACGTAATTGTAGTTTCCTGGGTTCCTGATGGAATGGAGGATGACGTAGAGTCGGAGCATTAGTACACCCCAGGCGAGTGAGAAGCGGAGGAGTGTCTAAATGCAAAGTGCAGAGATATTTATACCCGCAATGCTGGTCTATTGATGTGAATGGTCTCATGAGGAACACCATACAGTACGGGCAAAAACCTTTCGGCCTCCCAGTCATAGAATCAGCAAGATGAACAGTGTTGCCGTTTCCAAGAACGGGGCCCACTTGCGTGAACCTCTTCCCATTCCCGCCGCATCACGACTCTGTGG
The DNA here is from genome assembly GCA_022496225.1 of Russula aff. rugulosa BPL654. Lineage (NCBI taxonomy): Eukaryota > Fungi > Basidiomycota > Agaricomycetes > Russulales > Russulaceae > Russula > Russula aff. rugulosa BPL654. The sequence continues at coordinate 23,978 of WTXE01000351.1, read as the reverse complement.
GCGACGTATGCAAATACCTCCGATACTCCTGCGCCCTTGGCCGAGGTAAAGAATACCTTGGTCCACGCAGCGGATGGGATGGCTTAATCTGTGACAATGTGCACAGATTATTGGAATACCGTGCGGGAGTAATGGTGGGCACGATTGACGTTGAGGCTGACATCGTCGACGCCGACAGCAAATGATACGATCTGGGATTGTGGGGTGACGGGAAGGCGAAGGCGAGCGCGCGGAGAGAGAGAGGGGATGATTGGGCAGAATGATGTTGCTCGTAGCCATCAGAGATGGAGGAGGTGGGCGTGTGGAAGGATTGGAAAGATGTGAAGCCTGCATATGTCGAGCTCACTGTGATGTTGGGCAGGAGGCTGAACTGCAAGGTCCGAGAGTGTGCTTTAAGTGAGTGTTTACGCGTGACTGTGGAAGTCAATCGAGAGCGTGGAGGGATGGCAAAGATGGGTATTGAGTTTTCCCTGTCTGTACCGACATCGTTGTAGTGGACAACGCTGGGTCCCGTCTACGAGAATGATGTCCACTGAACTTGCGGCATCCAATTCTAGGGACCCATAGGACCCATCATCGTGAGCAACGGCCTCGTCGTCGGATCCGCTGGGGACGCTGTAAGGTCATTGCATAGGTAACCAGTCTCGCTCGTCCTCCGATGTCGCTAGGCCACTAGATGGGGATCCCGACAGCGGGACGAGTTCGTTGATGAAGTCTAACACAGCCCTTCTGGGACAGCAGAGGCTGTTGAGTTAGGTGTAACGCCTGTCTTGTTTCCGACTATGATAAGACAGTATCTTCCATTTCATCATCGCTGAGAGGTCTGCACGCCGTAGCACGATAAAGCTCCGACCACCAATAATTGAGAGGACGCAACATCTCGGGCCGCTTGACGTCGAAGATGAGGATGACGGTCTTCGAACCACGAAAAAATGCAGAAGAAAGGGATAAAAAGCGTTCTTGTCCGGCAGTATCCGATGGTTGTGTGAGCAATGGTGGTGACAGACCCAGTCACCCAGATTTGTAGAGTTACGGATTTTCCTGGCTTGGAGTGATGGGGATTGTCTTGGTGACGAAATCGGTACCGATAGTTGAACGTTGAACGGTAGGCTGTCGAGAATTGGCCAGAGTGTACGTTATGGCAGTGATACTATAATTGAGCGCACGCCGCACGCACCTCGCCACGGAGGCTCGTCATTCAACTCCCGAGTTTCCTATGATCAAGAACCTTGACGGTGCGCATGGAGAAACGTCGTCAACAAAAACTTGCGCACGTGGATGTCGAGACTATGTCGAGCCTGAAATCAATTTGTTGTGCCGCTTGGCGCGGGCGCCAGTCGCGGTGTTCGGGTTGATGACTACCACCGCCTCTCGCCTAATCATACCGGTGAACAGTGACGACAATGCGACAAAGCAAACCAACCCGGCAGAACCCCCGCTAGTCCCAAGAAACTAACTTCCGTCCGAGAATAAACTGATCAGGAGATGGCGTCAAGAGTTCTCCTTGGCCACTGGGTATGGCATCGACCCTGCGAAGCGGTCTTCACCGGTTCACCATCAACTGCCGTAACTGCGAACGATGGGAAAAGGAACTGAAAAGGACTTGTTGAACTATAGAACGTCATTCGCTCACGGGCGATATAGGTCTATACCAATAGAGTTCATGCTCAAACATCTCATCTCAAGCTCGCCGGGGTAGACTTGACGTCAGCTCACATCCCTTGCCAGCCTTGTGACCTCACCCGTTTTGGTAGGTTCTCTCCCGATGCTGGCGCAATTGTCCTATGCCAGGGAAAGTTTCTCAACAAGAAACATATAGACCACACCCTTGTATATGGGCTTTTGCATGCGTATGATCACGCGGTGGTCAACGTGAATTCAGTTAGAGTAACCTACGGTACCATGCGTGTAGTGAGGTATGTCTGCTCACACACATCCAATCGTTCACAAATATCATATATACTTTATACAAAATTCGTGCGAACAGTTTAGGTGGAGATGACTCTTGGGCACGAGAGATTCAGCGGGGCAGATTCCCCTTCTCAAAGGAGCGCCAAGTGCGCGCGTCTGGTACCGTGTGCGTGCTCGGGCTGATCCTTCCTTCCTTACAGGCGTGTGTTCGAAGACGTGCGGTGCTATCCGTCATGGCTAACCCGAGTTGTCAGGACGGGGAGTCAGCGGAGTAGGCGGTAAATGAAGTCTGGGAGAGTTGTTTCAACGATACAAAGAACAACGAAACATCATTTCTCTCGCAGAAGCTAGGATGTTTCTCAGGCAGTGCCCGCGCATAATGAGTGTTTGAATCCGTTTAGCACTGCTGGCCCTGCTGATGTCATGTCGAGCTGGACTTCACCAAAGGCTTTTTCGCCACAGGTTCACCCTCCGAGCGTCTCTTCAGCGCTGTATTGCCGGGACATCCAAAGATCCGCACCTTCTGTCTTACTATTAGACGCCCAGCCAAGTCGGACAATGCAATTAGGTTCACTCCCTGAGGATTGTGGCAGGCCCGCGGCGGTGCCTGGGTCTAGGCAGAATGGCATTGACTCGGAGGCCGGCACCTTGTCTAGTCGGACCGCGCTGGGATCTCTCCCTTGTCGATTGCGTACTGTACTTCCGTCGATCAGGGTACCTCGATGAGGGCTCGTCATCCCTGGTGCGTCATCAACTCGCAAAGACACAAAGACACAGGCTGTTAAGCGTTTCCCCAAGTTGATGCCTGGACTACCGCCATCACGTTCAAGTTCAGTCCCGGAGTTGCTGGATCAAGCCTATTCAATCGGACGAAGCGTCTCTCGACGAAGACGATCCTCCGGGCGCCTCTGAAAAGCCACGGAAAGGCCGCCTCCCCAACAACTATCGCATTTCCTTGTATCCGCGTGATACACCGAACCCGACTGTTTCCTCCCTGGAGACTCTGGGAGCGCGTACAACTCAGGATTATCGCCGCGTTCACTAATCTCGATCTTGGTAGTCTCTAGCTTTGGGCCACTGCTCTAGAAGGGCAGGGCCACGACGTTGAAGACTTCATATTCTTCATACCGCCAGACTGCCGAACCAGTACGCATGTGGCGTCTAGGAAGCGGGCTCCCAGGAAGTGCTCAGCGGGCTCGGGCGCTGCGGCTTCGGCTAGTGTCGACCCCTCGCTGGCGATGACAAGAATAATCGAAGCGACGTGACATTACGAGACGTGCATGGGAGGAGCGCCACAGCGCTAGGTTTAGGTTCTGAAAACGATTAACGTCCTCCTGGATGACTTGTTACCTTTCGGACTTGAGAAAGCTCTTGAATGGATGAAGTTGAAGTTCTTCCCATGGCATTCTATCAGTGAGGTGTGTGTGTGTGCAAAGCCGATCAACAAAAACTAAACCGATTATCATACGGTACTATACAGTACAGTAGGGAAACGTGGGCATGGGCCATGCGCAAGCGCAGCGTCCATCACACGTGCCGGGCACAATCAGTTTTGTGATTTGAAACCCACTACGGGCGGATTGTCACCTTCCCATCATCTCAACTATGTACTGTATGCTGCGGTTACTGGTGGGACCTGCATATACATAAGATTTAATTTTATTCTGCAAATTCTCGTCTTGACAATCGTCCAGACATGGTTTTTGGTACAGTAGATCATTCAAACTTCCGCACAGCTTTATGACCATTTTTTATCAAAACTTGGTGGATTTCCTTTAAATAAACTCTACGGGCAGCCTGTCTATCTCGCTAGGAGGCAGAGGGCGCAAGTTCACGGGAAAGGTACTGTACAGCTGTAGCCTGTAGATATTACGAGTTTTTCGAATTTACCCATTTTCAAACCCAGCGCTAATGAGTTCCAACTCCACACCACCGCAGTCAGACGAAACCCGCCCATTGCTGGCCGGCCCCGTTGCGTCCAGTGAAGATCAAGACCAGGGAAACGAAGTTCCAGCAAGATTGACCAATCGCATTTATGTCTCCCATTTCCTCTCAACATGGAACACGCGCACCTTCGAGTTCGGAGCCGTGCTGTATCTTGCCACGATCTTCCCCGGAACGCTGCTTCCCATGTCCGTCTATGCCCTCACCCGCGGCTTATCGGCCGTGCTTTTCGCACCCGCAGTGGGCCAATACATCGACACGTCCAATCGTCTCCAGGTTGTTAGACTTTCCATCGGTGAGCATTCAATTGCACGCCATTATGGAAAAATGATCCCTCTCCAGTTTTGCAGCGATTGGCCGTTGCGGGATCTTGTGTCCTCTTCTACGTTTTGGCCATTGGACAGAAAATGCCTGGCGGCTCGAAGGTGGCCCTACTCGCACTGTTGGCAATCTTTGCTTGTGTTGAGAAGTTGTGCGCGATTATGAATATTGTTTCTGTTGAGAGAGACTGGGTATGTTGGCCCTTTACTTGTTCTTTGTATGATGACTTATAAGTCTTGAATAGATTGTTGTAGTGGCGCAGGGAATGAAAAGTCTTTGAGAAGTACAGACTAGTTCTTATGCTGTGACGCCTCCAAACTGACTTGCATAAGCCATCAATGCACAAATGAGGCGTATCGACCTGATGTGCAAGCTCATTGCGCCTCTCTTCATTGCTCTCATCGACGGCTTTTCGACTGAGTTGGCCATCATCGTTAACTTTGCAATGAATGTCGCATCAGTGGTCGTGGAATACTTTGCCATTGCCCGAGTATGTCCTGCGAGCCGATCCCATAAACACATGTCATCAGATTTACTTTCCCGTCATCAGGTTTATTACGAAGTTCCAGCACTGCAACAGTCCAAGACGGAGCAGCAAGAAACTAATATTGTAATTCCACAACACGAATCGCGCTTGGCCGGGTTGGCCAGAAAATGGCAACGCGTCAAAACAGTGGCGTCAACAAGTGCAAAAGATTTCGGCCTCTATTTCAAACATCCAGCATTCCTGCCCTCTTTTGCCGGCGCCCTGCTCTATCTCACCGTCCTATCTTTTGCCGGACAGATGGTGACATATCTGGTTTCCGCAGGGTATAGCTCAATGCACATTGGTATCGCTCGAGGCCTCTCAGTCGCTTTTGAGGTCCTGGCGACTTGGGTTGCGCCTTGGCTCATGGGCAAGATCGGACCTATTAGATCCGGTCTGTGGTTGATCTCCTGGCAGATGATCTTCTTAGGAGCTGGAATGGCTGTCTTTTGGACATATGCTAAGGAATGGCCGGTTGTTTCGGCTTCTGTGCTTGTTGCCGGTACGATTCTGAGTCGTTTGGGTCTCAGAGGATTTGACCTTTCTGTCCAATTGATCGTTCAGGAAGTGAGTCCCCGTCTCTTACAGGCATCCACGGAGCCTATTATCTCGTTTGTATTTACCTGAGATCACGTAGGAGGTCGAAGCCGTGAATCGCGGCGCATTCTCTTCCGTCGAAGCCGCATGGCAAAATGCGTTCGAGCTCTGCTCCTACATCTCTACCGTCATCTTCTCGCACCCAGAGCAGTTCCGGTGGCCCGGCCTCTTGAGCCTCATCGCGGTCTACACCGCTGGCGTGTTGTATGCAGCGTTCGTCCGAAAGCGGCGCGGCCATCTGCTGCACCTGTCAAAATTGATGATGTTGAGAGCGAGGGAAGGTGGCTTGCAGAGAGTCGTTAGCAATAGTTATGTCTAGATATCTACCGACCTCAGCTATAGAAGCAATATTATGCATACCCGAAGGTACGGGGTCCTTATTACTCCAAGCGCTGGTAGGCGCGAACGTCGATGGTTTTGGTTCGAGCTTCGATTCAGACGGACCAAAAAGTGGTGAGGACAATTATTTCCCATGCGGTAGAGCAGAGAAGCACAGAGGCGGAGGCGGAGGTGGAGAAATCGCCGAGGATTGATTCAGACGTAGACGGGGAAGATAAGTGTCAGAATCATAGGTGCATGGAGGAAGGCAGTTGCAGTGACGCGAAAAAAAAACTCGAGATCGGTTGGACCACATGACCGTCATGATGCACGTGATCTGCATTAGGATTGGGTGTTTCGCAGCAGTGGCGAGAAGTTCATCTTGACGCCTAGGAGCAAGTCTAGCGAAGCTAGTAATGAGCATGAGGGTGTGTTAATACGAACTGGTGCTGAGATGCGTACGTGAGGGTGTGCTGAGTCTGCTGGGTGCAGGGGCAGGGACGAAACGCCGTCAGGCGAAGCCTGTGGGTCCAGCAGGCGCGCGGGCGGGTAGGGCTCTCGCGCTCGCTGCAGCGATCCGTAAACTGGTGGTCACAACAGACCCGCTGGTCGTGAAACTTCAAGTTGCTGCTGCGAGATGGAGTTGATTCTTCGTTGTTTAGCTGATGGTGTGTGGTGAGAATGTGACTGTGGTTGGTGCGTTGTTGGCACTATTTTGTGGTTTATTTTGCGGGAATCAACTTGATCAACGACTACGCATTGGACGAGGCCGCGTCGCCTCGCTCCTTCCGGCCACCATGCCAACCCCTCACGGAGTGCTCACGCGTACTCACGCTCGCGCGCGTCTGCGCTTGGACCATCCAGCCACAGCCACGTGGCTAGATCACCCAAATACCGTTTAGCAGTCCACCCTTCCGAGTCCCTCACTCCATTCCCGCCGACCTCCATGTCATCTACTGTGCAAGCAACATCCTCCACACCTTCCTCTTCCAACATCCAATTGATCACCGATGCCTTGGCCGACTATACAAACATAACTGGGATAGACCTTTCCAAAAATCCCTTCGCTGCAGTGATCGAACGCGAACATTCTCCCAGGGCTATCTAGAACTACTCCAAGAACGAGAGAAGGCTTTCAAGGACTATCGGGAGGGAAATCGAGGACTGATCAGCTGCCTCAGTCCGGCGGTGAATGCCATTCAGGCATTCTCGGGCATTCTAGGGGGGCGGTAGGCCTGGTAAGTCTCACATGCCATCTGGTAACTCTTTAATGTGACCTCGTCAGGTCCCCTTCCCACCTGCAAAGGCATTGTTTGTTGGGATTAATGTCCTCCTCTCTGTTAGTCCCTTTAATACGTTCTTAAACCAGTTCCCTTGTGATATATGACTTTGCCAGGCCGCCGATGGGGTCTCGTCAAGTTACGATACCCTCCTGGACCTTTTTGAGTGCTTGGGGAATTTCCTCAAGCGTCTCGAGGTCTATACAACGATTCCGCCCACTCCGATGATGATGGATCTCATAATCAAATTATGGTTGAGTTACTTTCAGTGCTTGCCTTGACTACAAAACAAATCAAACAGAGGCGGTTCAGTAAGTGCGCGTCAGATACGCCTTGCTTATGCTTAATGTGTGATAGAGAAATTCGTGAAGAAGCTGTTGGGGAAAAGGAAAGGGAAGATACAGGCTGCACTCGACAGATTGGATCGGTTGACGAAGGACGAAGGACTGTCGGCTGTTGCACAGATCTTGGGTGTCGTCCATGGTATCGCGGATGATAGGAGGGCGGATATGGGAGGTGCGCCGTATTTTCTTGATTTCTTGCAGATATTTGTCTAAATATATGTTCCATTAGATGGAAAGGCACCGACGGGTGGCATCGGACAGAATTCGGGTATGTCTCGCACAAAAACAGTATCACCCTAGCTCACCTGAGTGCGTTGTCGCTCTTCACCTAGTTTCAAATGAAACAAATGAAATGAAACGTTTGTTGTTTCTCTCCCCCACCATTTTCTGCAGAGACCGACGGTGTTCTGTAGGTGACCGGCTGGAAAAAGATGTTCAACACTGGCTGTCTCCCCCTGATCCGTCGACGAATCAAAACTTCGTTTCGAAAGCACGACATAAAGGAACCGCAGCATGGTTCCTCAAGAGCAGTGCGTTAACAGAATGGAAGGCGAGAGGGTCACTATTGTGGATTCACGGAAAACGTATGTCTTCGAGCTACCAATGAGTGCCCTACATCTATAACTTGTTGATCGTACAGCGGGTGCAGGAAAGAGCACACTTCTGTACGTCATAACTTTGTCGGATTGTTCGAGGTCATTCATAGGGCCTACTAGATCCGCAGTTATCCAGGACGTCAAGGGCATGCATGTAGCGGGATTGGCCACGATGGCGTACTATTACTTTGATTTCCGGGATGTCAAGAAGCAAGACTGCTATGGCCTGCTCTCCTCCGTCGTTTCGCAGCTTGCTGCCGAATCGGATTCTTGTTACAACGTTCTCTCCAAGTTATATTCAGACAACAGTCGCGGCATGCAGAAACCCGACGTTGACGCGCTGAAAAAATGTTTGGCAGATATGTCGAATCTGCCAGGACAAGGCCAAATTTATATCATTGTCGACGGTCTCGATGAATGCCCCAATTTTCCAGGAAGGCCATCCGCCCGCCATGAGGTCCTGGAACTGATTGAGGAGCTTGTTGATTTGAAACTTCCGAATCTACATACGTGTGTGGCTAGCCGGCCGGAGATGGATATCCGAATGGTGCTCGAGTCGTTGACGTCGCTCAAGATTTGTCTTCATGATGAAAATGGGCAGAAGGAGGACATAACAGATTACATCAAATCCGCTGTTCATTCAGACTGGAATATGCGGAGATGGAGAGAGGAGGACCAGCAACTCGTCGTCGATGCTCTATCTAGAAAAGCGGACGGCATGTAAGTGATCACATGACTTGTCTCTTGTTTTAGGCTTCACAATGAGCGCTCACATGGTCTCGTAGGTTCCGCTGGGTCGTGTGTCAGGTTGACAGGCTGTGTCGCACTCTTCCTCCGAGTATTCGGGGTGTCTTGAATGACTTGCCGAAGACGTTGGACGAAACCTACAGCCGTACTCTGTTGGGTATCGATGAAGAGAAACGCGAATATGCGCAACGACTTTTCCGATGTCTCATGGTGTCTATTCGCCCTCTTCGTGTCGAAGAGCTCGCGGAGATTCTTGCAATTCAGTTCGACAAGGAAGCGCCCCTAATTTAACCAGATTGGCGTCCGCATACGCAGAAGAAACGATTATTTCCGTATGTTCAAGCCTTATAGCCATCATCGACAGGGGAGATCATCAAGTCGTACAATTCTCTCACTTCTCCGTCAAGGAGTACTTGACGTCGGAGCGACTCGCGGCGGCCGAAGACGTCTTTCATACTATCACATTCTCCCCGAACCGGCACATACCATCCTTGCACACGCTAGCCTCATCGTCCTCCTCCACCTCGACGACGAAATCGACAGAGATACGATGGCTCAGTTCCCCTCGCCCCGTATGCGGCCCGGCACTGGGTCAATCATGCCCAGTTTGGGAACGTATCATCGCACATCGAGGAGGTCATGAAGCGTTTATTTGATCGGAATGCCACATTTCGCGGCATGGGTCTGGTTATACGACATCGACCGTTATTGGACAGAGCGCATGGCCACGATGCATCCGACGCAGCCCGAGGCTGTGCCACTTTATTATGCCTCTCTGTGCGGTTTCGTTGGTCTGCGAGCACCTGATCGATGTCCATCCCGTGGATGTCAATAGCGAAGGCGGTTCTCACACAACTCCATTACATGCAGCGTCAGTCAAGGGACGTTTAGAAGTCGCATCGCTTCTCCTTAGAAATGGTGCCGATCCCGACTCTCGTGACGATATCGGCAGGGTTGCACTTCATAGGGTGTCACAGGGCGGACAGCCTGTGATGGCGAAATCATCACTCGAGATCGCACGACTCCTGGTCAATTCTGGCGCGGATGTGAATGTCACCGACAATGAAGGCTGTGCCCCGCTACATGCGGCAGCGCAATCTGGGTATCGTGAGATTGCGGAACTGCTTCTTGGATCTAGTGCAAGTCTCGATGCTCGGAATATGAATCAAGAGACGCCGTTGGAACTCTCCTGTCTTAAGGGGAAGTCTGACATGGCACAGTTCTTATAGATCGTGGCTCAGACATCAATTCCCGAGACGAGATCGGCTTTACTCCTTACACGCTGCGTCACGACGCGGACATGTTGACGTCGTCGCACGGCTCTTGATGACCGCGGCGCCGATGTGGATGCACGGATGAAGATCGCTGGACTTCTCTGCATCTCGCGTCACGATATGGATACCTTGACATCGCACGGCTCTTGATAGACCGCGACGCCGATGTGAATGCTCAGAAGAAGATCTCTGGACTCCTCTGCATGACGCGTCCTGCTCTGGCACCTCGACATCGTGAAGTTGCTGATCGATCGTGGCGCAAATGTTGACAGCCGGAATGACAGGCAGTCGACTCCCTTGGCCTTGGCATCGGCTAATGGGCACCTCGATATAGCACGCTTCCTGATCGAGAAGGGCGCAGCCGTGTCTGCCTCGGATAAAGAAGGCGACACTCCACTCCACCATGCGGCGTATCAAGGGCATCTCCACGTCACGAAGTTTTTGCTAGAGTGTGGTATCGACGTCGACATTCGGAGCGGATTGGGAAAGACGCCACTGTACCTGGCATCCAGGAACGTGAAGCTCGATGTCGTACGCTACCTGATCGATCAAGGCGCAAGTATCCATATTGGAGACAACAATAATTCGAATCCTCTGCACATCGCATCGCAGAACGGTACCTCGACATCGTGCAGCTGATGATCGACACTGGCATTCCTGTTGACGTTCGGAACGGGACCCAAGAAACCCCGTTAACATTGGCATCAAGCGAGGGTAGAGTTGAAGTCGGGCGCTTCCTCATCCACCGAGGGGCCGACCTGAATGCTCGGGACGGCCGGAGCCAGGTTCCATTACACCTCGCCTCACAACACGGGCACTTGACATGGCACGGCTGTTACTAGACCGTGGAGCTGATCTGAACATCAAGCGCAATGACCTCTGCAGCTCCTTACATCTAGCATCGGCGAATGGCCACCTCAAGGTTGCCGAGTTGCTGGTCCGGCGTGGCGCAAGTGTCGACGTATGCAATGACGAGCAAGAAACACCACTCTATCGAGCAGTAACGAATGGGAATGCCGCGATCGCCCGTCTCCTGATCGACCACGGAGCGACTGTGCATACTGCGGACAGCAACGGCTATACTCCATTGCATGCCGCGTCGCGACGTGGGCATCTCGGAGTTGTAAAGATGTTGCTTCGGCGTGGTGCTGATGTCGACGTGCTCAACGGGGCCGGTAGAAGTGCTGCCGAGTTGGCATCGGAGAATGACCAAGCTGAGGTTGCGAAGTTCATTTCTGAGTACAAAGATAATCCAAATGCTCGAAACAAGTTACGATCTACGACACTGGACACAGTTGAGTACGGCGCGGATGACGATGGGAAAGACGGGGCAAAGGTTTCGTTGCACGCTGTCGCGGAAGAGGGGAACGTTAACACCTTGAAGTCGTTGCTCGAACTGGGGGTGGATATCAACGCTCGCGATGCAGGTAACCGTACTCCGTTAGACAGAGCTGCGGCCAAGGGGAACGTCGATGTCGTGCGGTTGCTCATCGAGCGGGGAGCAGAGGTAGATTCACGTGATAAATGGGGGTGGACTCCACTGCACCACTCATCACGATTTGGACACCTCGAGGTCTCGCGGGTTCTTCTCGATCACGGCGCAAACGTGAACGCAAGGAAGGGGAACTATTATACCCCGATGCACCTGTCAGCAGGCAATGGACACCTCGAGATCGTGAAACTGTTACTTGAACGTGGCGCGGACATAGATGCAATGAATGCCCAGGGAGAAACACCATACCAAGTGTCGCTGGCATATGGATGTCGAGAGGTTGCAGATCTACTCCGGAAGAATGGCGCAGGAGAAAGGTTGGATGATATCCTTTTATGACTTGTAATAAATGTGTTGTCTGACTGGTGCTTCGATTTTAGTCCTTAGAGTAAGCAAAGCTTGGAAGGAGGTACTGTATCTTGCACCGGCATGTAACTGTCATTCGCCTGTAGAATGTGATTCTGTTCAGTTTCGGGCGTGGAACAATTCGAAACATTGGGTTGGTGATTACAACAGAAAAGTGCTAAATTTACCGACGAAGGGAGGGAGGGATACAGAAGGCGATAAACGATCTCTTTATCCTTATCGGCGGGTAACGTTTAACGAAGCGTGAGGCATCGGATCCGGATCCGCGATGACGTGGGGCGGAGGAGTGTCACCGTGACGGTGATCGCGTTCCGGACTCGCTTCTCCGAGGCCTAACCGTCGTGCAAGTGGAAGAACCCGCCGGGATCACGCGTCTGAACTCGAATTGTTGATCTCCCGTCGTCTTCCCTCGGATTACTCTTTCAGTATTGTTCCTCTCACGTTCAGGACGTTCAGGCGTCGATAAGAAGTTGGAAGTTGGAACGGCGTCGTCTGAACCCGGAAACGACGTCGACCACAACAACACGGAAGTCGGCAACGCTGCTCCTCACCGGCCTCACCAACGGAGCGCCATTTCTCTCGCAGAATCCTGGATGTTTGTCGGGAAGTGCCTGGGAACCATGAGCGTTTGAATTCCGTTTGGCACTGCTGGCCTTTGCTGGTGTCATCATGTCGAGCTGGACTTCACCAAATATATCTCCACCACCGGTTCACCCTCCGAGCCTCTACTCTCTTCAGCACCGGATTGCCAGGACGTCCAAAGATCCTCGCCTTCTGTCTTACTACTAGACACCCAGCCAAGTCGGACAACGTAGCTTGATTCCCTTCCATTCTCGATTCCCGCCCACCTCGAAGATTGGGACAGGCACAAGGGCATTAACTCAGAGGCCAGCTCCTCGTCTATGATAGTCGGACCACACTGGGATTACTCCCGTTTCGATTGCGTACTTCTGCCAATCGGGGAACCTTACCTCGATCTGGGCCTATCATCGTCAAAGATATGCTATGCCCCAGTCAAGCAATTTCACTAGCGCCCGGTCGGACTTGGTGCCGGAAAGCTTTCCTTCTGTCCTTGATGACTTCCCCATCACCACATCACATCAGGAAAGTTGGAAATCTGAGAGAGATCGGTCTACCGCTCTCTCTCAGATTTCCAACCTCCCTGATGTGTTATTGGCTCGCAAAGACGCAAAGACGCAGGCCGTCGTAGTAAGCATATCCCCAAGTCGGTGCCCCCGAGTCGACCATCATCACGTTTAGTACCGGAGTTGCTGGACCAAGACTTTTTTATTCAATCGGGCGAAGCGTCTCTCGACGACGATGACCCTCCGTGCGCCTATGGAAAGCACGAAAAGGCCGCCACTCCAACGACGTGATACATCGAGCCCTGTTCTTCATACCGCCAGACTGCCCAACCAGCACGCCTGTGGCGTCTAGGAAGTGTTCGGCGGTGCAGCGGCTTTGGCTGGTGTCAACCCCTCGACAAGAGTGATCGAACCGACGCAGCATGAGGAGACGCGCGCAGAGGATGGACGATGTTCCAGTGCTACATGGATGTTTTGAAAGTGCTACCTTTATCCTACGTACACGCTATTTAGTTAGAATTGACAGGGAGAATCCCCAACACCCTTTCACTAAACTTTCTGGAGCCGCCGTAAAATCGGACGCGTTCAAACAGTTGCCTTGCTTCATCGATATGTGGACCTGTCTGTCCTTCGAAAATGTTACGTAGTAATAACAAAAACTCGTCGACGATATAAGCAGGGTATGTCCATCAAACTCCCAGCGACGTGACATGGCGATATCGAGAAGGAGTTTTGTGTGCCAAGCGAGTATTTGTGCTTGCTCCAGTCAGATGTGATGGCCCGAAACGTGCCCGTGTATAGTGCAGAGTGGGATTCCCTTGATGAAGATGTGGATACCAGCTGCGAGAGGGAAAGGAAGAAAAGCTCGACTGTAAAGCCAAGCCCACCTCCATCATGCAAATCCTCCAGACGCCACAACTGTCGCTGCATCTCATCTCCTTGCCAACCGGACCGGAAGGGGAATTTTGTCAAATTCTTCAGCAGCTCTTTGTATGCATCGGTATCCCCTTGTCCTCCAAGAATATTACGGAGTGTCAGGGCAGGCGAGCACATGCTCTTGAGCGTCTTCCCGGGGCATATAAATTGCAGTTTACGAGGATGACGGAAACAGTTCGACAAGGCGGCTGAAGGGGATAGGTGCTTGATAATCGGGGTCAAAGTGGTCGTGAAAGCCAGGAAATTGGGAGATGATCTGATCGTTGTTGATGGCATTTTGCACGTCAATTATCCCATAATCTACCCATTTAAGGCGGTCAGCTCCGATATTGATCTCTGAGATCAGAGACTCGTAGCCACTGAGGATTTCTTTTACTTCTTCTGCCGGGTCTTCTGTATTGGGTAGCGCGTCGTATAACTGAAATAAACAATCCCTTGCTTTCTGAACTGTCTCATCGATCTTCTGAGCAGCTCCAGGGCGTCCTTGTTGCCAGTGTCGTCTTCCTCGGCAAACAATTCCATTGCCCGTGTCGCACCATGCTGCACGACCTTGTCTGCCAGAATCGGTCGAATGGCCACGAGTGAAAGGCAAGTCCAGCGAATCACAAATAACTCGTCCGTTCCCGCCAACGACAATTCCCGTATCCTTTCAAACCGACCAATATCTCCAAGCAGCTTCGGAATGCCTCCAAACCAGGCAAGCTTTGCGTTAGCACAGCATACAAGTGATGCAGTGGTCTCGATGCAGGCACGCGAACGCTTCCGCCACAAATTGTCGTTGTTTGCAGAAGGTTTATGATTGTTGCATACCTCTATAGAGCGGGCGACACGTGTGCTGAGCTCGTGCACAACATTTGATGGATGTGGTTCAGGTGAGTGTGTTGTTGCATGGTAAGAGGATGACGGGGAGGGGGTTTCCTAGCCTGGATGCTCGAAGGGGCTCGGGATGGTTCATGTTGGCTTTGGTCCTCATTCTCGTGGCGTTTGGCCACCCTCTTCCAGACTTCGGTACCCCAGTCTGTGTTAAACGAGCCGGGAATAGCTGAAAAAATGTTTCCATTTCGGCATCTTCCGTCATATTGTCAATTAGCCATCGAATCGCCCGTACATCTCGGTCCTTGCATGTCGCTGTCTCCTCCATCGCGAGCTGCATCCGCCCTTGTGCCATGTTCGTGCTCACGGATTTCATTTCCCCTCAGATCCGTGATCCTTGAATCTCCGGCCATGCAACTTCTGGAACAAATGCCAGAAAAAGCCGGAAAATGAATTCTGGTAGGGTGATTGCGGATATATGATGGGCGCAAATGTCATGAAGATGTATAGCAGGCCACTGATGCCAATGGGAATAATGGTGCTTAGAGCCACTTTTGTGTTGATATTGAGTAGCGAGTCGCCCAGTCCGGTGAAGAATAGGAATAGGGAGATGTGGAGAAATCCAGGGACAGCCTCGGCCACCCTCGGCATGTTCCATCCTTCACATCCTTCATACAAGTACTGCCGAAGTCGAGAACTCTTCAAAGGATCGCCATACCGCTGGAAGACGTGCATATAATTGCGAACCCATTGCTGGACGAGGATCGCCAGGAGTGCGGCCACAAGGCTAAAGGCAAGGGCCATGAACCAGAAGACATTAACTCGTATGTCGGATGCCATTGGACCGGATGGAGGAAAAGGTGGTGGTGGAGTCGAAGGAACGGCAACCTGTGGTGCAATTGAGGATAGTTGCACAGAAATTGGGAGAGGATGGTAGAGTGTTGTCGGAGGTAATAGACCGTCTCATCTGAGGGGCTTGGTTTCAGGTTTTGTTTGCTGTCGACTACGAATGCGGTGAGAACAGCAGAGAATAAGCCAGCCTGTGGGGCCATGCATCAGCAAAACCAAGTCCATAATGGCACAGACAGAATATGAACGGACAAATATAAGGGCACTCTCCATGCCCTCTTTGAGGGTATTTATCCGGGCGTCATCGTGGCTCTTGGCTTCATCTCTAAAGAGTTTCCAGAATTCATTGGCACTACCGTCAAACCCCCCGATCATGCGCGGTTCTTCAGATGGTTCTCTAGGTTGTTGATCAAATTCAGGGTCTAAGGTGGCGTCACGAGGACCAGGGGCTATATTTATATTCGTCAGGTCATTGAGATCTCTACAATCATGAGGGAACACGCACGACTCTGTGCATTTGTCCGAATTAGCCTAGTATGGCTAACATTATCACTACCGCGGGACTGGTCAATAGTCCAATTTATTAGGCTCATCTCAAGGGCGTCGCTTCCCCCGGATCCTGTAACAGAGCAAAATAATCGTCTCAGTATGCGACAGCTAGGCCAAATAGAGGTCACACCTTCGACCGGTGGGACAGCTAACTGTGCCTCGTCGTTGATATCTTGGCAGCGGACACCGGCCGCAGTGACTTGCGACACCGCTGGTGTGAGGCTCAAGAATATCCATTTCATGCGTCTCGGCTCCTTCCACCTCATCTTGCGAGCCGTTACCATTTTGACGTTGATGAGAAACAGGGAAAAAACGCACCAGCACGTGGCGCGGCCTGGGCAACTTGTTGAGCCTCGAGATCGATGACAGAGCTCATAATGTGAGGACCCGAGGATGAGAGATTTGGTGTGTGAGATTGTCACCGTACAGTCAGAGGGAGAGTGGAAATGGTGGGGAAAGTGAGCGAGACAGTCGATCGCACGGACAACGTGAAAACTATAAGGCCCTGTATGGATGGCCTGCCAACGCTACAGTCTGTCGCTGTCAGCGTTGGCAGGCCGTCCGTACAAGTTCCGTACAGGGCCTGATGATATATTAACTGAATGGAGTCATCTGCCATCCCGCGTCGGGTACTGTAACTAAGGTCCTGTACAGATGGCCTGCCAACACTGACAGACCGGTCTGTCACCCCCAAAATTATCATAGAACAGCTAGCAGACTGACATAATAATTTTGGCGGGTGACAGACTGCATTGGCAGAGAGAATGTAGAGTTCGCCGCTGTTTGGGTCGCGAGTTTGATTTGATGACTACCTCTTGCCTGCAGTCATACCGGTTAACCGTGACGACAGTGCACAAAGGCAAACCAACTCGGCAGAACCCCAGCTAGTCCCGAGTAACCAACTTCGAGAAGTTCTGAAAATGGCGTCGAGAGTTCTCGTTGCCTGTGGTCATCGATCATCGGGTACAGGATCGATCATGTGAAGCGGGTCTTCACCGGTTCAACGTTCACCGGTTCACCATCAACCGCCGTACAGCGTAACTGCGAACTACGAAAAAAAGAGTTGTTGAACTACAGCACGTCATTCTTGCCCATCGATCGATTTTCTTCCTTACGCTTACTAAGAACGGGTGATATAGTACAGTTCACGCTCAAACATGTCAAGCTCGCTGGGTAGACTTGTGACCTTACCCGTTCTGGCGGATTCTTTCCCGATATTGGCGTAATTATCCTTTGCCACGGAAATTTCCTCAACAAGAAATATATGGGGCACACCTCGTACATGAGCTTTGTATATATCACGCGGTGTTCAGCCTGGATAGAGTAACCTACGATGCCATGCGTGCAGTAAGGTATGTCTACTCACAGTCTGGTAAGGGCAGTGTATAACGCGTTTACCTTTTATGAACCAAATCGCAGATACCTTCTACCAAGCGGCTTTGTGGATGCCCGGCAACTCTCTCGCGAGAACTTTCAAACGAAATTGGTACTGTAGAACCCCCACACCTCACCCAGTCAGCGCAGGGAACATTGGAAAAGAAAGCAGTCTCATTTACCCGACACAGACCAAAGTCGCCTATCACGCCACGTCCACGGCCATAGTCGTACAACGTTTTTGACCGTCGTGGGCCGCGCGTAATAGCGGCCGAAAGCGTTCAGTTGGAGCTACGCCTGGTACCAATTGGGCGGGGAGACAGTGGTTGCGCACGACATAGATGTATGCGCCGCGCGAAATTTCGTTGTCGATAACACCTTTTTTTTTTTTACAGCCACATTCATATCGATAGGCCAGAAAAAAATAATTACACACATAGGCGGAACCAAAAGTTCAACTCCTACCTCGGGCCGTAGAAGTAATCACTATTGAGAAAGAAAAGTGATCGGACTGAGATTCGAACCCAGGCCCCCCCACTGCCCCCAGATATATGCCAAGTGCCCTAACCACTGAGCTATCTGGCCTTGGGTCCGACTGATTTAAATTGCACTTCATATTCTGATGCCTCAAGCTGGGTTCCAAGACCATGTGACAGATTACACGTGGCTGAATAAACACATGACCACTTCCACGGCCCGAGGTAGGAGTTAGAAATTTTGGTTCCGCCTATGTGTGTAATTATTTTTTTCTGGCCTATCATGAACGCGCAGACGCTTGCATTTGGTCGAAATCCAACCAGACTTATATTACGACCGATAACCTAACCGTCGCTTACTCCCCCCAAAAAACACAACTCATAGCAGAGCAGATTGTGGGGTTGTGATACATATAAGATCTCTTGTTTTGACTATAGATCTATTCACGGAACCATTCATGAAAATATGGTTCCATGAATAGATCTATAGTCAAAAACATGGTCTCTTTGCGTCCACAAGTACTTAGTGCTCACCGTGACATCCTCACTGTTTGGCCAAACATTTTTCAGACATGAGAACGTTAGAAACGGATTCGGTTAGAATGCAAGCGAAAAATGTTTTTTGCGTTTTAACCGTATCCGTTTCCAACGTTCTCATGTCCTGCACACCCCGCAACGCGGTCGCTTCGCTGACGATGGCAACAATGTCGGCGACCATCGGCCTTCGAACAGGTGACATGCGATCGTTGTATATGTAGAAAAGCGACCTAGAAGATGGATAGGGGAGTGTTACCCGAGGTTATAACACGTACGCACAACAGTCCTGCATACTAAACGTCCACGCTGTCCTCAGTAAAAAATCTGGGAGAGTTATTTCAATGATGAAATTCGAAAGGCTCTTTGATGAGGTATGTCCATAGCAGATTTCTTACATGCCCTCTCATCTTCACGCGCCATGCGCTAGTACAATAAACGTCCTGCTTGCCGAATACTGGTCTTATGTGTATGCCTGATTACATGATCATCTCAGGCTTCAAGTTTGCGGCGGTCAGCCCAGGGTAGGAGTCTCAGGGCTGGCCGCCCTAATTGCAATCATGGCTAATACTTATACCGCGCCCCACCATCGCACTACTTTCTCCATCGGATATACACTTCGCACTTCGCACTCTCAAACTCAACTCTGCAATCTACAATGTTCCACGTCATCTTCTCCCTCACGTCAAGGTTTCTGTACCTCCGAAACATACTGCAAGGATTTGCCCGCGGAATTCTTGCGCTCAGAAGCCTTGACGCCATCTCCTCCCATCTCACTCCCGCCCTTTCCCCTCCTCCACCTGTCCCGCTTCTGGAGGCTCCTGTTCCCTTTGTGGAGCGTCCGGAACAGATCATTTGCCATACCCCTCTAGGGATGTAATTGCCATTCAACGCCAGTTTCCAGTTTCCGCCTCGCCTTTTCCTATCTATCAGTCGTCTCTTATTGCAGTAACACCCAGCCAGTTCCCTAATGTTTTGCCTGTTCTCGTCATTCTTGCAGTCATCTCTGGATTCGCCGTCATTCTGCCTGAAATCGCCTACTTTTTCACGAATATTGCCAAGACGCCGTCTGCCTTCACACATGCATCAAGATATATTGCCAAGTCATTCAAATACAAGCCTATGTTCTATTGCCCTCCCACTAGCCTGCCGTCTCAATTCGCCTCTTCCAAATTGCCTATTTCTCTCATTTCTCTGCTACTTATATGGACCGGACCGGTACTCATCCATT
Source organism: Russula aff. rugulosa BPL654 (assembly GCA_022496225.1). Taxonomy (NCBI): domain Eukaryota; kingdom Fungi; phylum Basidiomycota; class Agaricomycetes; order Russulales; family Russulaceae; genus Russula; species Russula aff. rugulosa BPL654. The sequence continues at coordinate 4,415 of WTXE01000351.1, read as the reverse complement.
CGTCCTTCGCGTCGTGGTCGCTCATGATATTGATATTCCAGCCTGCAATTGCGACCTTTTTCACCTTCGTCTGGTTCATGTCCATCCTTTTCTCGTATGAGCCAGTCTCAAACATGGTACGTTTCGGTTTCGAAGATATATGTAGTAAACGAATGTTTAACGTTGGCGAATTAGATCGTCGCCATCCTACAGTGGTGCGGGCTGTTGATTGTGCAGGACACCCGGACTCCACCCCTTCTGGATGCAATTTACGAACAGATTACACGCGGTGCTGCCGGATACAGCGACCTCGTCCGGTGCAGTGATCCGTCCGACGAATACAACAAATTCCAAGTAATTACGGATTTTTCCCTCGGTTACTCGCACCTGGCGGCTCAACTTAGCGCCCACGAGCTTGACCTTCAAAATGCACCGATGCCGAGGGAGAATCTAGAACCAGTGCAACGCATTCACACCGATTCTGTCGACTCTCAGAACCTCCACCAACAGCTGGAACTTTTACGCGCTCGCGAACAGAAGTTAGATGCCTGCCTAGTTGCCTCTGAACAGGAACGCGAGAGATTGAAGGCGCTCATCTCCACTCTTGACGCTTCTCGCAGGAGTCATCAAGGTTGGAAGGAAATCGCCGCCGTTTCCAAATCGTTTTATGTGGAGTCCGAGATGACCGCATCCAACCTACGCGCGGATCTCGCCGCTGCCACGGACCGTGTTCGCAACATACAGGAGCAGCTGGACCACCAGATAGAGCTCACATCTAGCAAAGACAGCATCATCCGATCGATCACCAAAGAGTCACGGTTGGCGCACACAAGGCTCAGGATCGAGCGTGATCGTCGGCTCAGGGAAACGAAGGAGTTCTTCCATGAGAAAGTGGTGACTCGGGATCGTTACGAATCAGAGATGCGCCGCCTCAAACAAGAAACTCGGGACGCACAAGAGCAACTGGACGCATTACGTCACACGCTTTCGCAGCTTCGTCCTGACGGACAATCTCCCTTGGACCGCGATCACCCACCTCGCTACCAACCTCCCACGACTTGGCCATATGACACCGGCCGGCCTCCACTTCCCCCAGAACGGAAGCTCGACACTGATCCTCCACCCGTCACCTCTGCTATCGATCCCGATTCTCCTCACCGCTCTACCAAATCCTCATCACGTTCACCTATCCAGGACCCAACAGATCATTCTACTCTTCTGGCGCTCGCCTGCTTGAGATACCCGGATTTTGTGACCAAGAATCCGAAGTCGCCAAGGAACAGCGGGCGGCACTGGCGGAGTTGATCGAGCGGATGCGCCAAGTGGAACCCGAAAGCGCTGAGGATGTGAAGCCCAACGAACGAGACGAGCCGCTCCTGCAAGAAGAATTGACTGCAACAAAGGAACAGCTGCGCCTGGCGGAAGAAGAAGTTCGTGACCTGCTTCGTGAGCTCGGTCAATCGAGAGAGTCACTTCGCGAGGTGGAGATTCATGTCAGGGCGCTCGAGTATGAGTTGGATATTTGTCGGGCGACAGTGCGAGAAGCGCAAGATGCACAATACGCCAGCGAGGTCAAGTTTACTGAAGCGAACCAACTCGTACGTGACACCAAGCCGAGTCGGAATCGTCGATGGCCAGAGCCGAGGAGTCGCAATTCAAGTGCTCTCAAGCCACATTCCTATGCACAGCACTACAGGAGCGCTAACTGAGTTAGAAGCGAAGGTCAAGAAGTTGAAGAGCGCGCAGAAGTATCGAGCACATCCCAGTTCCTGTTCACGTCGTTCCACAAGTACATCAACAGGTATACTCGCGCCTGACTTATGCTGTCTCGTATGCTTATATATCCGGGCATTATCAGATCTCGAAGCAGTTGCACACGATCCAGGGATCCAAGAGTCCGACTCCATCTACATGACTGTTCCACCATCGATGCCCTGTCTTCTCGATTTACCATTGCCTCCTTCATCGTCGTCATCCAATGATAGTTCCCTCTATTTGAGCCATCAGGAGTATTCCACAATACTATTTGCCTCTGCTGATTCCGGTTCCGGTTCGTGTTATCCTGCAAATACAGGTATGGTTGCGCCCATTTTACCCCGGTCTCGCATGCTCATATATTCCAACTCCTCTAGATTCTAAAGCAAACATACACGATATCGATGCACAAACTTTCGACTCGATTCTGACCTCTCCACCATATCTGCCTTGTCCTCTCGATCTACCATCACCTCCATCGTTATCGCAGTCTAGTACCAGCTCTTTCTGTTTTAGCCGTCAGATGCGTCTAACAATATCGCCGACCTGCACAAATTCCCATTTGTCTTCCCATGAAGATATAGGTACGCAACAAGCTCAACTTGCATAGTTTTGTATGTTGATGTTTGGATCTTGTTAGATCTTGAAGTCAATACGTCCAGTACCAGTGCCGATTCACAAATGCTTGATTCATCAGTGCCACCGCAAGCGTCTACGAGTAAGTTTTTTTGTGATTCTCAGAGAATGGATCGCTGAATTTGTGCCATCTTCTGCCTCCCTCGCGATCAGAGGACTTCTCCCTTCCCCCATTTATCCTTCCCCGGACATTCTTGTCGGAAAGGAATAGCCTTGGTTCAGTGGACTGGCCACCCATTGGATCATCGCTACTTCCTGAAGACGGGAATGCGCAGGAGGAGGACGACATCAGCTCGAGAAGTCCGGTGAGCGATGTCCCTCCCAGACTTCTATTGATCGATCTGACCACTGACCTATGAAAGACCGACAATGACTCGATTCTTCTGTGTCGGAAGGCAATACTGTCGCCGATCAAGGAATTGGATGAACTTGAAGTTCTGGAGAGACATATGTCACTTGACCATGACAGTGGGTCTTCGTGCGCAGAAGTCGCCAAGACAGTCGCTGATCCCACCTTTCCAGGTCCCATGGTATCTGACGATGATCGCAGGTCTTGGGGTTTGTCCCAACGAGACCACACTCCCGATGCACCGCCAATTTGGACTCCATCCTCCCCTCAGTTGCCAGCATTTCCCATTAGCGACCTTCAAGTCGACACTCCCGTGACGCCGGAACGTAAAGTAAAACGAAACGTGAAACGTAATATATCCGGCCAACTGCACACGTAACATGGCTGACACAATTCGTCGCTAGATTCCCGGGATCACGTGTCTGAACCACCTCGAATTGTCGATCTCCCATTGCCTGTCTTCCCTCAGATTACTCTTCCACGATTCTCCCTCTCACCTTCAGGCATACATAAGGTGTTGAACGTCGGTTGACATCGTCTGAACCCGGAAGCGACCACAACACGGAGGTCGGCGGCGCTGCTCCGGATACTCTCTTTGATGGTCTCCTAAGCAGTGCTCAGAACGAGAGTTCCATTCAACAGGTGATTAATTGTTGCAGTAAGCGTACTTGGAATTCCATCTAGCTTACGATCATCTTTTTGTCCTAATTTATCAAGAAGCCCATCGTTGCCGCGCGGTGGGACCCTATCGATGTCACCAACGGAGCGCGATTTCTCTCGTAGAAGCCTGGATGTTTGTCGGGCAGTGCCCACGCGTCATAAGCGTTTGAATTGTTTAGCATTGCTGGCCCTGTTGGTGTCATGTCAAGCTCGACTTCACGAAATACCTTTCGCCACAAGTTCAACATCAGAGCGTCTCTTCAGCGCTGGATTGCCAGGACGTCCAAAGATCCCCGCCTTCTGTCTCACTACTGGATGCCCAAGCAAGTCAGAAACGCAGCTAGATTCCTTCCCGTTGTCGATTCCCCCACCTCGAAGATTGTGGCAGGCCCACGGCGGTGCTTGGATCTAGTAGGCAAAAGGGTATTGGCTCGGAGGTTGGCACCTCATCTAGCCGGACCGCACTGAGATCTCTCCCGTCTCGATTTTGTACTTCTGCTGATCAGGGTACCTCGATGGGCTCGTCGTCGTCAAAGAGATCCTGTGCCCCAATCAGCACTGTCACTAGCGCTCGGTCGGACTTGGCGGCGAAAACTTTCTCAGATGACCTCCCCATCACCACGTCTCGTAGCCGTGGCGTACCGCTCTCTTATATTCCTAACCTGCATGTGTCATCGGCTCGCAAAGATGCAAAGACACAGGCTGTTAAGCGTATCCCCAAGTCAATACCTCGACCACCACCATCACGTTTAGTCCCGGAGTTCCTGGACCAAACCTTTATTCAATCGGACGAGCGTCTCTCGACGAAGATGATCCTCCGTGCGCCTCTAGCCCAACTATCGCGTTTCCTCGCGTCCGCGTAATACACCGAGTCCTGATTGTTTCCTCCCTGGAGACTCTGGTGAGCGCGTACGACTCAGGATCATCGCCGCTTTCGCTGACATCATCTTGGTAGTCTCTAGCTTTGGGTGCGCTGCTCTAGAAGGGCAGGGCCATGACTTTGAGGACTTCGTATATTTCATACCGCCAGACTGCC
>WTXE01000350.1:0-24477 GCA_022496225.1 Russula aff. rugulosa BPL654 | reverse complement strand
TCGGGAAACTTGGGGGCAGCTGCTAGAGTGACTAAGGGAAAAGGAAAGGGTGCGTATTGTACAGTACTATCGTCACTCTTCTGTGTCATCACAGTTACTGTATATGTTATTACACCTTCATATCATTCATTCATCATCTCCCACGCGGATGATCACTCGATCACGCCTCACTGGCCAGGCCATCCCTCGTGGGGGGGTTGTTTGTGGTGATTTCATTCGAGAGTTCATGTTTGCGTGTTCTGAAGATCCTCCATATGCCATACACGGAAGAAGGCTAGATTACGACTACGGACGGCGCAACGGGCCTAACGGTTTGCGCAGAACGAGAAAGATTGGCGTACGGTACTGTACTACCCACGTGCCCACGCACGGCACTTGCTGGAGAGTGCGCATTCATGACATTACAGTACATACCCTCACTGGCACGTTCAGGGCACGTCCGTCACGGCACGGTTTCTTTTTGCCAACCCTGTGGTGCTCTTCCGACTGCCGTCCCGGGAAATCGGCATGATGCCAGCGCATAAATACTTTAAACGACTTTCCGTCATCTTCTCAATTGAATGATGGAATGGCGAGATCGACACAGCGCTGTAATGCAATAAATATGATCGACAAATCAATGGGAAGAGCGATTGGTTCGGAGTGGCGGGACGGGGTTTGTGTCAAATAACGTTACATGTCAAACTGAACTTTTTTTTCGGCCGCGTCACTCGGACAAGCAGTCATAGCACGTCCAAAAGGCCGTTCATCAAACGCGGACTACTCGGACTACTACTGTATATATATTCAGTAGTATAATGCGCCAACCAACCGCTCCAAGTCGGTATAGGTGGCGTTGATGCGGTGGATTACTAGTAGTACGGCGTGCCAATGGGTCAAGGTCAACGGGCAATAGGTGTCTCTGTAGTGCAATACACCGAACATTCGAGTCCAGCCACCGAGTACACCGAGTAAAGTAAATCTTATTTTTTTTAGACGGATCTACAATGAGAAGTGGGGTCTGACTAGCTCTGACTGCCAGAGCGGGAGAGCTAATACAGTAAGTAAAAAATAAGCGATGTCGTAATTACTGTCACAGTACAATCGAAGTTCCACGCGATGAGGAATAGCTCAGGGATGGTTCACGACGGAATCAAACGCACTATATGTAGCGCATTCCTTGGAATCTTCAAGCTCCTCAGGACGTGGGTGATGCTCAAATGTGAGGGAGAAAAGTGGCAGAACTTGAACAGAAGTTATTCAGAGCCCATGATCCTGGATCAGAATCGCGCGAAAGATTTGGGAGTACTGTAAGGGCACCGCGGCAAGTGACAGATTAATTCCTTCTAGTCTGGCAGCTCAGGGCATGTTAGGACTTGCGTCTTATTATATTGCAGCATGCCTGAGGCCTGACAGTTGTGGGGGCCGATTGAAACTAACTTACATGTAAATTACCACCGACTCAGGCGCCAAAAAAAACTACGAACCATTCGCGATAGGCATCGCTGATGGCTGACCTATCTGATAATCAGATACCCAAGGGCGTAATGGTTGCCGCCCTGCCGAGGCGCCCACGTCCTGTCATCTCTCTGGTGGCCTACAGTATATATACTATAATATTCCTCTCCGAGAGCCAAAACTAAAAGGACTGGCATTCCTTGTCTGGCGATTTATCGCATAGTATCGCGTTATGTGATAACCACGGGTACTCAACGCGATCTCAGGGTGGCGTGCCTTACTTACTGCAAGTAAGCAAACACGCAAGAGGCACGTAGTTTATCGACTCTGCGCCGTGATGGCTTGTCGTCTGGAGAGCTCACATGATGCAGAAATGGCGCCGGCGGCCAACCGGCCAAGGCCGATCAGAAGCAGCATGTGGAACACGACATAGAGTGCCTTGCCCGCTCATGTGCTCATCAGTGTCACTCATGGGCCGCAAGGGCTGCAAACCCCTCGACAAACTTGCCCTGGAAAAGCTTTATGTACGTAGACTTTCCCCTGCTGTCGTCTCCAATTTGGACGTAATAGGTTTCATCATTCCTGGTAGGCTGGTACACTGCTGCATAAGTAGTATGAATTTTTACACGTACCACATATCAAATGGAAGACGTGAACCTGTAGCATATCTATGAATAGCGGGGTGACATTGGGTAATGACTCAGTGTCTCACTCGGTAGAGAGAAAAGAAAGGGAAACAAAGAAGAAAAGAACCGAACCAGACCTATGCTTGAAGCGTCGGAATGATCTAATCCATTTCCAAAGAGTTTTTCACGGCATCCTCGATCGCCTCTTGCCAGCTCTTGTAATCCTCGATACCTAGAATCTCTCTCGCATTCTTCATCTCGAATCGCGCGTATGCCATGGCCTGCGGTCCCGGTCCGCACAAAGCACTCGGAAGCCGTTCTTTGACCTCGGGCATCGCCTTGGCAAGATGTGCAATGACTTCATGCCATAGCATATACCCGGCGACGAGAAGCACACGCTTGCGGCGCGGCGGATCAAGAGGGCTAGTGCGCAGCGCCACAACGTGTGCACGCGCAACGTCTGCAACGTGGATATAATTTGGAGAGAAGGGCGGCGCGTTGGGAGTCATTGGCCTGCCTGGGGGCCCATGTAAGAGCGCAGAGATCCAGGCAAAGGTACCCGTCCGGTGAAGATCGGTTGCCTGTCCGCGGCCATATGGGCCGAATTGGAAGCCGGGAAGGACTACGCGCAGGGAAAGGCGTTAGGAAAGTGAAGAGATAGAGGAATAGGAGGGGGAAGACGTGCTGGACGTGACATCAATGTCTGGATTGGCGTCGGAAAATTTCCAGAGCTCGCGTTCAGCGATCACTCGTGCTGCGGTGTGAATGCACCAAGGATGCAATCCGAGCTTCTTGCCGTCTTCTTCAGTCTGAGGATTCCAGTCTAGGAAAACGAGGTTGGCATAAATGCAAGCGCCACTCATTCTATCACCTACCGCCTTCGGTGACAACAATAGGATTCCAGGAATTATCGGGGTGGAGCACATTCGCGAAGGAACCGGTGTGGATAACCTTCCTGACGTTGGCTGCACGTACGTATTCAAGGATGTGTGTTGTTCCAGAGCTGCCAGACTGCACAATCGAATTAACTGTTTTCGAGATTTGGCCTTTTGCAATGGGCATACTCGATAGGATGACAGCATTAACGTCTATCATGAACGGCGAGCTCTGGATAAACAGGATCTGGATACAGAAGGTGAGAGACAAACCCTTGAATACATCTGTTAGATCGTCATGATCGAGATCGGGGATCCCTATGGTTTCGAATCTGTCACCATATTCCAAGTACGCCGTGCGGAGAGAAACAATTGTCTGAGGTTCCGCTACTCTGTAACGGGGATTTCAGATACCTCAACTACGTTCCTTGTCAGGACTTACCCTCGTACACGGTACCCGGCCTTCAGAAGATGCTCTATGATATGGGACCCCGTAAACCCTGAAGCGTCTGTGACCTAAAAAAAAAGGTAAAGGTGACCAGCGAGTGTGAGTAAGGTGGTATCAAAAGCATAGAGAAGAACAGGTGTGACCCACAAGGACCAAATCTGTCATCGGTGTCTCCTAGGTTGCTTCCGAGATGTAATTCTGCGTACGTGGGTTTCGTGACGAATAAATCATTACGACAGATCATGAGACATACATATCGTGCAAGGAATCTTGCTCGCCTAGAACCAACGTAGATATAATACGTGAGCGAGGGGTCGTAGTGATGGATTTATAGAACGGTCAAGGGCGCCCATCAAACTTGAGCAGGATATTGGGGGAAAAATCAAGGACTTTCATTCTCACGTAGTCAAACAGAGAGCAAAAAAAAAGCGGGCAACCGCCCGAGGAAGATTAGTAAGTGTGAGATCATTGCCAGAGCTGGAAGGGGGTGGGTAGAAGAATAATAGAGAATGGGAGGAACGGCCTCGGGGAGCAGCAGGCAACATGACCGACCACCGAAGCCTAGAAGCCGTTTTCATTCTCAGACATGGGAACATCAAACATGATCGAAAGCGCTAGAGCCTACTCCTCCGAAGCTACGTACAGCATGACCTGAGTGGGACGTTTTGGAGCAAATTATTCCGGCGATGTCGATAACTTGAATCATCAGAAGCGCGCGGGTCCTCGGATGCCGTGAAGCGCGCGAGGAAGCTACTTTACGACTCGGAAATGAAGGAAGTCAACTAAAAGGGGTGAAGATATCACGTCGGGACGATACCTCACGGCAAAACGAGAACTGAAGTTGCTGGCCAGCACATTTAATTGTTGTCCGGTGAATCTCTCTTAGCACAGTAAGACTAAGACAAGACACAAGACAGATTCACTTGCAATAGTCACAACATGCACGTGACCTCCTTTTTGACGGTGATCACACTCCGCTCGTCATAAAACGGGACATGGTGGATCTATTTGAACAAATAGCATGGTCATATTTGGTGTAACAACAGTCGACTACTTCCATGCCTTGAACCGGAGATCGGCCTCAACATTTCAGTTACATTAACATCAAGGTGTTGCACGAAGATTGAATAGCATCGACTCGGATTTGTGAGTTGTCCTGGGGTTTTGGATCGACTGTAGAAGCCTAGAGTCACTACAGTACCAGGCCGAGAAGAGTAACTGTTGAGATAAACGTCTTCTGGAGCGCCACACGCATGACAGGAAACACACGTCATATAAACCTGAAGGGTGGAATCCTTCGGGTCCTTGAACATATTTAGGTCGCTGATAAGCACGCTGGGAGATCGCGGCGTAAGCAGATACAGGTCTCGCTTACTGTAAATAGGAGGATAGTAAACTGTAGTATACAGAGTTACCATACACTAGCAAACAGACAAGAGAGGCGTAATTGTACAGTAGAATATTCAGACACGGATACTTCAAACATTGCTATTGAAAATCACCGACCATTTAATATTCCCAGTCCTTCAGGCGGAGGTCAGCATCAGCGCTCTCAGACTCGATGATACGCTCCACGTCGGGGTGTCGTGCACGCACACGGAACTGGAACGGAGCTGGTTCGCGCGTCATGCCGCGGTTTACGGTTTTCGTGGGATCGATCTTACTGCCTTCGGTTGGGGAAGGATGTCAAACGCCCAGAAAATCCTGCAATGAACAAAAGTTAGACTGAAGTATGGAGCAGAGTAAGAAGGGGTATCAATGGTCCTGGGACACACCGTGCCATGGAGATGAAAGTTGACTGGAGCGCCACGTGCATGCCAGGACACACCCGTCGTCCGAACCCGAAAGGCATCGTGAAGTCGCTTTCAACTTTTCCATTCCAGTTTCCAGCAGGTCTGTGCGGGTTCAGAAATCGAGAAGGGTCGAAAGTCTCCGGATCATCGAACAGATTTGGTTCCTTAACCAGAACGCTGTGAGGTGACGGCGTCAGATGGCACAGAGCTTGACTAAATGAGGTCGAAACGTACTCAATGTTACTGTATACGGTTGCACCTTTTGGGATATCATATCCATCATACTCATCAGCTTTGGTCGTTGCATGTGGCACGCCTAGCGGAACTATAGGGCGCCATCTTGTACGCGTGATCGCGGATGTTAACGCCGGAGCAGGTTCAGGTAGCACAAGACACACCTAGTCACTTCTTTAATAAATGCGACCAAGTAGGGTAGCGAAAGCTTGTCGTCAAACGTCGGCATATGATCTCGTCCGACGACGCTGTCGAGCTCTGCCTGGATCTTCTTGAGACTCTCAGGGAAGCAGATTGCAGCGACTGTCGGAATTTTAGATGGGAAAGTGTTCATAATTCGATATATGCGCACCGAGACACCATTTGATAGTTGACAACGTCTATGAACACCGCTAATTGAGTCTGAAGCATCGAAGTAGCCATTTAGGGATCGACGTACGGTATCGACACCGGCACTGAACGGCGCAGACAGCGCAAAAGCGACCTCGACGTCAGTCATCCCCTGATTGCCGCCCTGTGACAAACTGTAGGTCGCCATGCAATCCTTTGCGATTCCGGCCTCGCTACGTCGTTTAACATCGTTGAAATAGGCCATGTATGTTTCTTTGTCTTTTTCGTGAATCTTCTCGAGAACTTCAAGTGCAGGGCGGAACCATTGTAATGGTCGCTAAGGCAGGAAAATTAGTGTTTGAGTAAGTGAGTAAGCTATGGTCTAGGCGAAGAGTCTCATACTGGAAGCCAAAGAAGCGACGGCCACTGGGTCTAGATGTGAGCTGTAGTAGAAATCACACCGCACGTCACGTACGGTTTCCACGATGTACTTTCCTGGGACGCTGGTTTTCATCGAATGATAAGCGAGCTGAATGTAATCTGTAAGGTATGTGCTGACCTAGCCCTGCAAAAATTCTGTCAGTCATGATCAGACGCCACGAGCTCGAACTCACCGTTGGAACTCTAAAGATTGCCATTTCAGTAAGGCTGTCTGGAGAGCGTCTCTTTACCTACCCAAACCAGATTTATAGTTAAAGGTAACCATCTCGTCTTTCAAGTCAAGAATGCGACGACCGTATGCTATACCAAGTACAACGGATGTTACAAACCTGATAACCAGCTTTCAGTTTTCGTGGTGTGACGTATACAAAGGCGTGTTTCTCACCGCTGAAGGGCGTGTTCGTGCCCACTAGCATTTGTATGTATTTCACGTAAAAGAATAGCTGCCTCTAGAGTTTGTTGCTCGCGATAGTACAGCGCAGCTTTCCCATTCATCCCCATATGCTGGAGCTACTCCAAAAGAGATCCCAGTCGGCGTGATAAGCCATCTCCGAGTTGATTGTGAACCCACCTTTCGCCATCTTCTCCAGTGATCACCATACGGGGCGCTGAGACCGCGTTTTCCGCCAGACAATATTTCGTGCCTACGATATGTAAGAGTTTGGGCACAGAAAGACGTATCACGCCACGTACGGTACTACGAATCTTGGTCTGCTTGAGTAAATCTCTCCTCTCTTGTCAAGTAAATCAGTTGTGGCATTAATGTCATTCAGGACTTTGGCATCGTAAGGTTCAGTCAACAAAGCAAGGTCTATTCACTGTACCTATGACAATCCTCGTCCCGAGCTTGAATGAGAATATCCGACCTAAACACAAATGATCAGACCGCCAATGGTATCGCCCCTCTGGACGCCGTGTTACGCACCATATTTTCGCCTCCACTTCTCAAATACCTCTGGCATGGTCGCGTTTTTAAACTCTCCAGCAACATTCCCACGCGGACCTGGTGGTAAGCGATGTCGACGGGAGAAAATGAGAAACAAAAGAAGGGCTGCAAGGGCCGCTACTTGGAATGTTGGCGTTGCAAAAGACATGGTCGTACAGTAGCCCAACAACTGTTGCGAAATGAAGAGCGACGAAACATGTGAAAAATGTCACGTGATGTATTACTTAATTGGGCTACTACTTACGTAATTACGTAATTATTTCAAATTCTTGGCTTTGTGTGGCGCTGTCTCGAAGTTTTTTTGGTAAGGAACTGGCCTCAAATTCAAACATAGGGGGCTCAAAAGTGCCACGACTAGTACTAAAAGTGTCGATTCCGCTTTAATTTTTTTCCCGCATAACCACCTCCAAGTCGGTCGGACTCCACTCATAATATGTCGTGTGACGATATTTTAGCGACTTCTGTTCCTTTTCTTTGCCAGCGGTGGTTTCGTCTGTATCCCGTCTGGTGAGTGGCTGATATAAACTTCGGAAATGCGGTGCTATTAAGAAATAGGTGTCAGCCTGAGCTACTGTAACATGGGAGCGAATCCAAACGATGTGCTGCTCGACGTAATACTTCGCTGAGTCAGAACCCCCTTGTGGAAAACTTTTTATTAGGGTATTTCGACATGCTTTATCCTCATGACCATTGACTTTATTGGAGTCAAGAGAATATCTTGAACCCACTGGCCAGGATTTCGACACATTGTCCGGCATACTAGCGACGGGAACGGAGACAAGGAGAAAGCCAGAAGACAGCGTTATAGAAGTATGCAAGATACAGACGAGTAAACAAGGACATCTATCGGTACCATACAAAACACTTGAAAAATAGCATATTCGGACGCATTAACTTATCCTCGAACATGCTTGGTGATATCACCGATTGATTAATACTCCCACTCCTTCAAGCGGAGATCGGCATCGGCGCTCTCAGACTCGATAATACGTTCCACCTCAGGATGCCGCGAGCGCACGCGGAACTGGAAAGGGGCCGGCTCACGCGTAATCCCGCGGCTTATGGCTTTATTGGAATCAACGCTACTGCCCTCGACCGCGGGAAGGATGTCGAACGCCCAGAAGATCCTACCACGAACAAAAAGTTATAGTACGATTAGTAACACGACGGTGAGAAGAGTTATTACAATAATAATCCTGGTTCGCACCGTGCCATGGAGATGAATGTCGTTTGGAGCGCCACATGCATGCCGGGACATATGCGTCGCCCGAACCCGAAAGGAATGCTGAAGTCGGTTTCAACTTTGCCATTCCAGTTTCCTACCGGCTTGTGCGGGGTTAAAAATCGAGAAGGGTTGAACGTCTCCGGATCATCGAACAGATTTGAGTCCATGACCAGAAAACTGTGGATCGGGGCGTTAGGTGTCATCGAACTTGTTCAGACTTCAAAATAAGTCACCACGTACTCGATGTTACTGAACACACTCGCGCCTTTAGGGATATCATATCCATCATACTCATCGGCTTTAGTTGTCGCATGTGGTACTCCTAGCGGAACTACAGGGCGCCATCTCGTGAACGCAATCAATACTGTCAACCTGGAAACGGGCTCAGGCAAGACAAGGGGACGCACCTAGTCACCTCTTTAATAAACGCGACCAAGTAAGGTAGCGAACGTTCGTCGTCAAACGTCGGCATACGATCTCGTCCGACAACATCATCAAGCTCGGTCTGGATTTTCTTGAGAATCTCGGGGAAGCAGATCGTAGCGACTGTCGAGACATATTAGACACTAAACTTGAAGGATTCATAATCCGGCATTATGCGCACTGATTGACCATCTGATTGTTGACAGCGTCTGCGGAAGCCGTTCACTCAATTCGTAGTGCCGCAGTAGCCAATGAGGAATCGACGTACGGTGTCGACGCCCGCACTGAATGGGGTAGACAGTGCATAAGCGACCTCGATGTCTGTCATACCCTGGTTGCCGACACGCGACAAGCTGTAGGTTGCCATGCAACCCTTTGCGATCCCAGCTTCGCTACGTTGTCTAACATCATTGAGATAGGTCGTAAATGTTTTCTGGTCCTTTCCACGAATCTTCTCGAGAGCTTCAAGTGCAGGGCGGAACCATTGTAAGGGCCGCTAAAGCAAGGAAATTGGTGTTTACAGTAAGTTATGGGCAAGGTGAAGGTGCTCATACAGGAAGCCAAAGAAGCAACGGCCACTAAAGTTCCAGATGTCAGCCGTGGTAGGAATTGTGATGCTCACGTCACGTACGGTTTCCACGATGTATTTCCCTGGGGTGCTGATATTCAGGGATGATGAACGAGCGGAAGTTAAATGTAATCTTAGGCTATAAGGTTTGTACTGACCTAGCCCTACTCGGTGGCACAAACCCTGTCAATCATGATAGAACGCCTTCAACTCGATCTCACCTTTGAAACTCTGAGGATTACCATTTCATTCAAGTTGTCTACAAGCGTCCGAGAAGCGTCTTCATGCACTTACCAAAGCTAGATTCACGGTTAAAGGTAACCATTTCGTCTTTCAGGTCAAGAATGCGACGGCCGTACGATATACCAAGCGCAATGGAGGTTACAAACCTGATGACCAGTCTTCGTGGTTTGACATGTATCAAAGTGGGTGTCCTCACCGCTGAAGCGCTTGTTCTAACCCGCTAGCACTTGCAAGCATTTCACGTAAAAGGATTGCCGCCTCAAGTGTCTGTTGGTCGCGGTAATACAGTGCAGACTTCCCATTCATCCCAATGTGCTGAAGCTTTTCCGAAACAAATTCGAGTCGATGTGATAAAATTATTAATAATCTCTGAGTTGATATTGAGCTCACCTTGCGCCATTTTCTCCAGTGTTCACCGTACGGAGCGCTGAGACCACGTTTTCCATCAGACAAGATTTCGTGCCTGTAATATGTCAGAAGATCGACATGGAAAACCTTATCACATACGACACTACAAATCTTGGTCTACTCGAGTAGATCTCTCCCCTCTTTTCAAGTAATTCAGTCGCTGCATTGATTTCATTTAAAACTTTGGTGTCGTAAGATTCAGTTAACAGAATAACTCTCGTTCATACTACCTATGACAGTCCTCGTCCCGAGCCTGAAAGAGAATATCTGACCTAAACGCAAATGATTAGACCATTGATACCGCCCTGTTGGGCACCGTGTTACGCACCATACTGTCGCCTCCACTTCTCAAATACATCAGGCATGGTCGCATTCTTAAACTCCCCAGCAACATTTCCAGGTGGACCCGGTGGCAAATGGTATCGGCGAGAGTAATGGAGGAGTAAAAGGAGGATTATGGGGAATGCCGCTTGAAACATAATGGGTGTTGCAAAAGACATAATAATGTCGCTATCATTCTAGATATTCTTGGGAATAAATACATTTTGCGACATCGATCAGCGGGCCTCGTTGTGAGCTTCTGCGTTGATCGGGTATCGGATGACATATTTTTGTGCTCTCCGAATGCGCCACGCAATCTCGATATTCGAGCTCCGGATTCCAGGACTTGCCTCGAACGGGTAGTGACCGGATAATCCTCGAATCTCAGCGGACACACACACGTCATAGCGGAGTGGGATTCTCAAGATTGGGCAGATAACTGAGAAAATTAATACTGACATGGTATCTCGATATCATGATGACACGCGGTCCTAGGATCCGCTGAAGTCCGAAGAGATTCAGTAGAAATTTCAGCAAGGCAATCAGAGTATCGCGCACCTGCAAGTCGAGCACAAACGTCTCCATGATCAACTCCCCTATGTAGTACCCTCACCGACCAGCGCTTCGACATTTTCCCGTTGCTCACTTCCCACATGATGGCTAGAAAATTTCGAAGGCAGAGGCTGTCCCACCTACAGAATTTCCTCAAGTATTTAGGCATTTTGAAGGAGCAAAAAGAACGAGTGTAATAAACCTGGAGGCAGGCGGGCAGGCAGCGGAAACGAAACAACTGACGACCGCTTTAGAGTGCGTTCGACGCAAATGTTTCCATGCGTGGCACTAAATCGATTCGCGTGCAGAAATCCGCGGCAGAGTGACCGTTCTCTGGATGTTTTGTTTTCACATTTGCATTCGTTTTGACGTCCTTTTACTGCCTAACGTCCATGAGCTAAACATCACACCACCATGTGATGTGCCACGTGATGTACACTTCCCGCCAGTGCTTTGATATATAGTACGTTCGTTCTTTCTCCCATATTGTGACCGCGGTTAGCTTTGTTACTGCCCATCGCTGCTGTCCTTTCATCTCAATCTTTAGCTGATATGTCTCAACTGAGCTGACACGCGGGCAGTGTAATTTACACCAGCACGAGTCGCATACAGTAACAGTAAGAAAGCCTACGAATAATTATAACACTTTTTGGTTTATCTGCAAAAATCGGGCTGTATTTCCTTGTCGGTCCATCGTGCGTTCTGACCCATAATGGGGTTCCGCGGGGGCCTCTTATCGCTGTTTTTTCATCTTCATCATCAACGAAAATAGAGACAAACGGAAAAGAGCACCGTGGGGAGAAAGGGCAAATCCCTTGAAAAGATCCGGGTCGGCTAGGACAATGTTATTTTCTAGGGATATACGAAGATCAGCGGCAATGGTGGATATAGAAGTATCAAAGCAGCAACACCGAAAAAATAGGGTGGACAACAACGACAGCAGAGACAATTTGAATAAGGGAGAGATGAACGACGGCTTATAGAACTAGTATACAAGACACGGATAACAGTTTTATACTCGTACATATCGCCGACTAGTTAATACTCCCATTCCTTCAGGTGGAGGTCGGCATAAGCACTCTCAGACTCGATAATATGCTCAACGTCAGAATGTCGTGGGCACACACGGAACTGGAACGGTGCTGGTTCGCGGATTACCCCGTGGTCAAGGGTTTCTGCGGGATCGATGCTACTGCCTTCGACTGCTGGATACAGGTCAAACGCCCAGAAAATCCTGCCACGCACAAACGTTATGATAAGTTGGATTTGAGTCAAGTGTAGGCAAAAAAATGTTATTATTGATCCTGGGACGTACCGTGCCATGGAAATGAAAATCGACTGGAGCGCCACGTGCATGCCAGGACATATGCGTCGTCCGAATATCTGAGTGTAACCTGTAAGGAATGTGCTGACGTAGCTCTATTCGGCGGCAAAACCCGTTTGTCAGTTAAGATGAGACTCCCCGAACTCGTACTCACCGTTGGAACTCTAAGGGGTTGTCAATTCAGTCAAGCCCGTCCGAGAAGCGCCTCGATATACTTACCCTGGATATTTTTAAAATTAAAGCTGACCATCTCGTCGTTCACGTCGAGAATGCGACGTCCGTACGCTATACCGAGAGCAATAGAGGTAATAAACTTAATCACCAGTCATCATGGTGTGACATGTATCCAGGTGTGTAACCTCACCGCCGAAGAACACTTTCGTGCTCACTAGCATTTGCAAGCATATCGCGTAGAAGGATAGCCGCCTCAAGTGTCTGTTGCTCGCGGTAATATAGTGCAGCCTTCCCATTCAGCCCCATGTGCTGGAACTAATCCAAAAAGAATTCAAGTCGCCGGTATTAAGTGTATCAGTCATCTCTGAGTTGACGATATTTCACCTTGCGCCATCTTCTCCAGTAGTCACCGTACGGGGCAGTGACACCAGGTCTTCCGCCAGACAAGATTTCGTGCCTGCAATATCTCAGAGTCAGAGAAGAGACATAAAAGCCATTTATGCCACATACGCCACCACGAATCTTGGTCTGCCCGAGTAAATCTCTCCCCTTTTGTCGAGTAGATCGGTGGTGGCATTGATGTCATTCAGGACTTTGGCACGGTAAGGTTCGGTCAATAAAGTAAGCTCTCTTAACTACCTATGACAATTTTTGTCCCGAGCTTGAATGAGAATATCCGTCCTAAACACAAATGATCAGACTGATCGCTGAGCGTCTTTTTACGCACCATACTTTCGCCTCCACCTCTCGAACACCTCGGGCATGGTCGCATTTTTGAACTCCCCAGCAACATTCCCATGTGGACCCGGTGGTAAATGACATCGGCGCAAGAAAAGGAAGAACAAAAGAAGAGCTGTGAGGGTGAGGACACCCGCCTGGAGTTGGAGCATTTGTATTGTAAGATCTTGAGATGAGGATTGAAGGAAAGACTATTGCGAGCGTAACGAGCAACCTTTGGTCAAGGGTGAAGGGCCTGGACAAACAAATACGAATATAATAAGATAAGATGCAGATAAGATAAGATGGGGGCGTGTACCGTTACTTTATGTAAGCAGATTTTATTTTACTGTTTACTGTTACTGCCACACGAGGCCTCACCGGCCTCACCGGTCCTGGTCCTCACATGGCTCACAACCCCAAAATGGGCACTTTAAATTCATAGCACTGATGGAGCAGTAAGGGAAGCTATACTGTAACCTCTGTTTGCTTTAGCCTGAGCTGCGGGGAAAATAACTTAAATAAGTAACTTTGAACAACGTCGTCGTCAATCATGTATCCAAAGTCCAGCTCGCCGTAGCGGAGGCACAAAATAATGCGGCAGAGCCATGACGACACATTTTGCGAATGACATTCCCGCGGGCGCGCGGAACCCAGATTGCTCACACGGATTCAAGGTAGGCAATCCTCCGAATCGGGTGGTCGCTCAGGCCGCTCGGCATCGATGGATGTACTGTATATGTATGGACACGTTGCAGCCAAACTTGAACTTCTCCGCGGCTGACTGCGCACACGCTTCGCGTATACGTTGAAGACGGTCGTAATGCTTGCAGCATGGGTCACACGACGCGGGTCCCGTGTAACTTACGTCCCTCGCGGCCGATTCCATTCAATAAACGACAATATTGGCATTTACTGTATATGAAAGAGCGCACAAAAGGGGAAGAAGGGTACCGGTGTGGAATGTCACATTCATCTACTCATCGGAGTAACTGGAAACTATAACGCAAGCACCGAGAATTGTCCGTCTTGTGGACCCCACTTCTTCCACGGCACGTCTGCCGCCCCCACTTTGCACGCGTGCACGTCCATCTGCAGGGAGTTCAATGTGGGCTTCTTTGGAAATTCGAATACGACACTAGCTCGCTGCCTCTTGCGGTACTTAGTAGATGGCCGCAGTGGACATTGGCGTCGGCATTGTATTAGACAATTCTATATACCTTCGCCCAGGAGAAAAGGCGAGTTTTAATAGGAAGCTGTACGGCGAGGAACGACAAACAACATTCAGAGAAGATAAACGCACAAAGCTGTGCAAAACGTTGGATCCGCAAGATTCCTCATGCTCAGACTGATGAGAAAAGCCCGTCATTGGTAATACCAATGTTAGGTTAAGTTATTATGCCCACTGAATTTCCTGACTGTTGGAAGCACATACGCAGTTCATCGGATCCGCAGATACAGCATTACTTACCCTTCACTAGCACGACGCAACCGGGCCAAGCGCTACAGTATCATCGAGAGCGGTGTTTCTCCACGGTCTTATTCTTATTTTCACTCCTGTGCACAATTCTGGACATCCTGGCTGGGCTTGCAGATACAGACGATAAACGCAAGGTGGGGTCATGGGTGTACGTGACGGGACTGATGATGCTGATGCGCTGATGCACTGATGGACCAGTTACGGGACCGCATTCCGTCTGCGTCGGCGCGTTCTCAGGTTAAGCGCTAAGTACCGTAGTTGACGCATTTGCTCTCAGATGACAGCATGCGGCGGATACAGTAAGTTACATTGCGCCGCCTATTACAGTACCCACTCTTCAAAGTTCGAACCGTAGGAGGCTGTAATTTTGAAAGTCTACATGTCACGGGGTTGTATCGATTTGGCTAGGCTAAACCGGATCAATTATGACAGCTGGCATAAAACCTTAATTGTATTTTTCCTTTTGCAAACTAAACTAACACTACAGTACTACTGTAGGACCAATAACATTATTTTGCGTACTGTAATAACACGGATGCGTGATATTGTCGGCATGGGGAGAGTCGATAGGGCCCCACAATTCCCGATCTTGTCGGTCCATGGACTGGTTATAGGGTACAAACACTGACGCAAATAACCGAATTAATTGACCCTGCCGGCCACCTGACACGGAACATTGGTCAAATGTATGCGTTTACAGATCTGTACCTTCCCGGAACATGACCTTTTCTCTTCCTCCTCTTCCACCCTCCTTCAACCATGTCTGAATTTTTCTCTCCGGGGGACTCTCTTCCCTACATCCCAGACGACCTTACCCTCACCCAGTTCATCCTCGACTCGACCCATGAATGCAGGCCCATTCGTCCTCAGGGCGCGACCTGGCTAATCGAGGATGCCACAGGACGTAAGATTGGCCTTGACGAGGTGACTATACTTCCAGTTGTATGCGCATCTGTCTGGACTTGAACGCCCGTTGAAGATTCAATCTCGTGTATTTGGCTTGGCAAACGCGTTGAATATGAAATGGGGTATCAGTACGTTCTCCACTTTTGTAAAAACTGATTTCCTTCCGACTCACAAATCGATTCAGGTGAGAATGACGTTGGTATGTGGAGGCAAAGAATGAATACTTTCAACCCGCTTGTCCCAAAAACTGACCATCCAGTGCATAGTATGTATATTTAGCCAGAACAACGTCGGTACGTCTTTCCTATCCTTTAACGCCTCCCCAATATCTTCTTACAGTGCGCCTCAGACTACCCGACGGTTATCTGGGCTGTTCACAGGCTGGGTGCCATTTTAACGTTCGTAGTGTGCATCGCACCATTCATCGCGTCGTCTCTTGATGAGGTTTCACAATCAGCGGCGCGAACCCATCTTATACCTCCGAAGAACTTGCATATCAACTTTCCGTCACCAAGGCGACCGTTATCATCGTTCACCCGGATGCACTGGAAGTTGCCCTCGTGGCTGCACGACAAGTAGGCATCCCATTCGACCGCGTCGTTCCACTTGATACCATTCACGGGCCACGGTCAAGTACCGTTGCTCCCGACTTGCATCTACTAATAGCCTATGGGCTTGCCCATCCACCCAACTTTGTCGAAAGACGGCTGAGACCTGGTGAAGGGAGGACAAAAGTTGCATTCCTCAGTTTCTCCAGCGGCACAACAGGGAAACCAAAGGTAGGTGCAGTCTATTTTGGAATAAGCAATGGGCTGACGTGGTACCACCGGCAGGCAGTCGAGATCTCTCACTACGCTCCTATCGCGAATATTATCCAGATGGCCACCTGGTGGAGAGTCAACGACGACAGTGTCCCATGGGAGAAAAGAAGGATCCGGCAGGGAGATACTGCATTGGCTGGTGGGCCCACTTAGTCATCCTAAGGAGTGATACAAACTGAAGTATCTATCCAACGTGCAGTGTTACCCTTTTTTCGTAAGTATTATATCGGTTGGGACCGTCAAACGCACTGACAGTTGGCGCTAGACATATACGGGCTCGTCGTTAATGTAAGGTATACTTCGATTGATGATTGAGGTGTCTGCTGATACAAGATATAAAGCTACATTTCTTCTTGTTTTGTGGGGTATGTAGTAAGGAGTATGGTATTTTCCCTTTTGTTTACGCGTTTTCAGATGAGTATCGTTGTTGTTCCCAAATTCGAGTTCATCAAGTTTTTGGAAAGCGTCAAGAGACACAGAGCTACACATATCTTGTAGGTATTCGACCCTCCCTAATTTCCTTGTCTCACAAGTATTTTAAATGTAGAGCAGTTCCTCCCATGGTTGTATTGCTGTGCAAGGTTCGATAACCTCACTTGTCCGTTAGTTATGGATCTTTCTTGAACACCTGTCCAGCACCCAGCGACAAATAAATACGACTTCAGTCATGTTCGCATGCTGTTCTGTGGTGCTGCTCCGCTTTCCGCCGCATTGACCGAGAAGATCGTTGAACTTCTACCCAATGCCGACATCGGACAGGGTTATGGTCCGTCTTCTGGGCTCAGGCCGTGAACCACATTATCGATGCTAACTGAAAGCTTTGTACAGGAATGACAGAGACTTCCACGTCGGTTGCCATGGTTCCTCTGTCCCAGAAGATCGGCACGTTAGGTTGTGCGGGCCAACTGATCCCAGGCGTGCGAGCACGCGTCGTCAAGGTGGATGGGACGCTTGCGAAGGCTGGCGAGCCGGGAGAACTTGTTGTCAAGACTCCCTCCTTAGCTCTACGCTATATGAATAATGAGAAGGCGTAAGTGGACAGTCCTCTCCACATTTTTTCATCACGATCACTTACTATATAATGCAGAACCGCAGAGACCTTTATTGGTGATGGGTCCGCTTGTTCTATTGTACAGGGAAAGCTTTGCGCTGAAAACAAAATGCTTTACCCAGGTGGATTCGCACGGGAGATGAAGTCATCATAGACGAGAATAACGATATATTCATCGTCGATAGACTCAAGGTAGACAGATCTCTCTTCATCATTTATCTTGTTTGTCATACTGAGGGGATTACGGTATATCTATAGGAAATTTTGAAGGTCCGCGGCTTTCAGGTCGCCCCTGCTGAACTCGAAGGTCATCTACTGCAACATCCCGACGTCGCGGACACCTGTGTCGTTGGCGTCCCTGATGATTACTCCGGGGAGGTTCCTCTCGCATTCGTTGTCCTTTCTCCGGATGCCGCTAAGAGGGCGCTACGAAGCCAAGTGGAGGCGGCAAAGATCAAAGCAGCCATTTCGAAGGTACGCCCGATTTATATCTGTTACTCGAGATCCGTGAAACGATTGATTGACGGTTTCTCTTTTCTTTTCTTTTTTGCTTTGACTATATGTATGCTATAATAGCATGTCGCGGATCAAAAGGCTCCCTATAAGAGGTTGGCTGGCGGCATTGAGTTTATTGATGTCATCCCCAAGAATCCGAGTGGTAAGCTTTTAAGACGGACCCTTCGTGACAAGGCCGCGAGCGTGAGAAGGCAGTCCCAGCCTGTCACCAAAGCGCGGTTGTAAAGAGGTCCTCGTTAGCATCCTTCACGACTCGTTTGACTACGAATGTTTATGTTTTTTTTTTCCTTCTAACAGCAACTCATGTTACCTTGCTGACATCATTTTTTTGGCTCATTTTCTACATTTTCAATATAACGGATGCACTGGCAAATGTTTCTCCCTTTAACTGGCAGCGTGTTGGTCCTCTGGCCTCAGGCCTCAGCTTGTAAGCGCGACTATTGTAACTGGGCAATGTGTGCTGCACAGGAGAGGCGGGGAGTGATCTAAAACCCTGTAAGGACACTGAGAGTCCATTAACGGCCACTTCCATTCACAACTTCGGGAATTCGATCACACGACCTCCAAAGGGCCGGACCTCTTCATGTCTCTGTCCCAGGTCCTAGACAGGAACAGCTACAGGGTTACTGGCGAGCTGTCGCGCGGAAATGAGTTGTTCGATACCTTCTCGGACAGGTCCGGATGATAGAACTGCTATTCTGCAGAGCGGGCAACACTTCCGTCCTAATGACCTCAACAGGCTCTCGCAGGGTGAGTACAATACGTGTCGTATATTCCTTGGTTATGAATCTCCATCGTGGACAGGGAGGCATAGACCAGGTACAGACCTGTGCTAGGGAGGTTTATCCCTTTTGAATGCCGAACCGTTTTTGTTGCTGAAGAAAAACATGGCCCAGCTCGAGTTTAGCAGGTGGCGCAAGTACGGTTCGTGTTGGTTCCTAGCTCATAGCGGCGTGATTCGCCTTGGTTCAACGCACTACATGGATATCGAATCGCGGGTAATGTCGACAAAATAGCGTCACGGATGTCTCGGATGCCAAAGAACAAGTGCAGATGAAAATGGTACGGTGTACTAAGCAGACGACACGAAACGGTAATAAAGCAGATAACAACTATCAATAAAACTCCTCTTGCGTCGAGTCTCTCTCCCATACCGAAACGGCAACAGGGCGATTGGAGAGCTGTCGGGCAGAAATGAACTGCCCAATGCCTTCATGGACTGGTTCCGATGGCTGGAACCCCTCCAAAAAAATATTCAGCAAGGTGGGCAATACTTCTGTTGTTCTTCCCCCAGTGAGCTCTTGTAGGGCGGGCGCGATACGTGGCGTAAATTGCTTGGATAGGTAGAGATCCTTCACGGCTGTAAATGGAAGTAAAAGTTCCAGCCACTCGGTGTTCTCGATACCATCTTTCCAATCGAGTTGTGATGATAAACGCTCGTGGATGTGAAGCTTCTCTGTCGTGGAAAGGAGGGGCAAAGACGAGATGCAGATCTGTGCCAGGGACGAGAGCTGCCAATCAGTCGCTCTGCATGATATTTTTACTTGGAAAAAGTCGACGTCTGACGCTTGCGATTGAAGTTTGAACAAAGCCGTTCGACTATCAAAAGATACATATGCTCTATTGAGTGCATTAAGTGTTGACGAGCGACTGACGAATCGGATGAGTTCTGGGGTGTCGAAGTCGATATCATTGAAGAATATTGCCGAAAATTGGTAGAGTCGAGTGGTGTCGATCCGGGCCACAAGGTCCTCCAAGTATTCGTTGACCCCTTCGAACAAGAACTCCGTGAGAGCGGGAAGGATAGAGCGAGTTGGGGGAAGTGAACGTTGGCTTTCCTGGTCAGGACTAGATTGAGGGGATTCGAATCTAAGGTGAAGTATTTGGAGGTTAGCCATCATGGTGAGGTAAGTGACCATCACCTCCGGTGAAAAGTACCCGGAATGAGGAATATAGAGAAGGTAAAGATCGACGAGGTGAGTTGCAGACAAAAGTAGGTTTGGTAATACCGGAAATGGAATGCAGCCAAGGAAAGGAAATGCAGACGTGGCGCAGATCCACCCAAGAATGAATCGGGAAGAACTGGCACGAACGACACGCCTCTGACTCGGAGTGCAAATGACAGGTATAGCGATTCGAGCATCGGGAATGGCACCTGCATTGCTGTCCACAGTTTTTCAATTTGCAAAGTTGCATGGAAATTGAGTTCAATTTGACATATGCGATCGCTGTGCTCGAGTACAGCAATCACATTATCCACCGACGTTTCGTAGACATCGCCCTGAATGGAGAGAGGCAAGGTAGGCCAGACGTCCAGGGTCTCCCTTGCAGGTGTTCTGGGTGTACAACAAAGTTGTAGCTTCAGGCGACGAGGTGATTCAAAAACAAGGCCTCTCCACCGTCGACACACGTGTACTAGCGATTGCCACGACTCTATCTCCCTTCTTGTATCGTGGTGGTCGAACAATCCCACGTCAATGACATATTGACGTGCAGATCGGACCACGTAAAAGTCAAACATTGTTAGGAGGACGTCGTCAGGGAGGTCGTCGATTGTTACCACCCGAGCTACATCGCGTCAAATCAGCCGGCAGTCGTTGGGAGATGAAGACAGTGTATAACAAGGGACTTACGTCGATTGCAGGGATGTGCATGATTGTCTGCTATCAGCGAGCATTCGAAATCCCGATCCATTGGGATCAATGATCCTGGGAGGCTGGAGACGAGGGAGAGGCGAGGACGATGCTGAAGGAAGACCTGATGACGGGAAGCTTTCGAGCGGGGCCTATATCATGATATTTTGTTATGACTGATCAATACAAAGAGTGAATTCCCTTAACATACAGCCGTGAGGTCGTTGATGGGGACTCGGCGTTCGGGGAGACTTGAGACTGTAAAGAGACGCTCGTACAGGAGGACTCTGAAGGTACGACGTCTGCATTGAGCGATATTGAACACAGGCGCCTCTTCATCATCATTTCCCTCCCGCCTGCCTTCACGCGTTGTCCATCCTTTTCAAACCCCTAACGTACTCGGTCAAATCGCTGAAAATTACTATTCTATCATGTTCACCGCACACCTTCCTTGGCAACCACCTCACGACTTTCCTGTAGGCCGAACAGCGTCGAGGCGGTCCCATCTCGCCCATACTGCCAGGCTGTTCATATCTTTTCCAACGCCCATTCCCATTTCGCAAATCTATCTCCATCGCGTCCTCTCTTTGCACCGAAAGTCCTGTACGAGGTGACTCCAAAGTTGTATTAGGACAGTCTCACAATGCCACCCGATCATCGTACGTCAATGACCAATAGCATCCTCTTTGTGTTTTCAATAGTAAACCCCGTTCCAGACTATCGCAAATATTTGCAAATACAAGATAGTGTTCACAGACTGTGTGGTATGGAAGAGGACGTTCTGGGGCCGATGCTGGGTGACCTAGTGCAAATACAATGTGAGCAGGCACTGTTATACTTCTCTTTTCCCTCCCTATCCCAACATCCCTTAGATCAACGCAGCACCGATGCAGGGTGTCCTACAATAAACCCGTGCCATCACTGGACAATCTGTCCGTAGCAATAAAGAATATTAATCTTCCAAGCGCGAAGATGGTCCCCGCCGCCGCCTATCATACCTCCAGCTATGCTTCTCCTGATCACACGCGCAGGCGGTTAGGGGCGTAGGTAAAATTCTACGAGTTGGTAACACGGTAATATAATTGCGTGATATCTTCCACAGGCCTGACTGTCTACGCGATCCCAAGGCATTAACCTTCACGCCATCCGATGGTGATGCGATTAGATTTAGCGTGATTCCAGTTCAGCGTGCGCACCCTTACTTTACCTCTTCCTGTTGCTTCTTTCTTTCCTCGCCACTCTCACCCTCTCACCATCTAATCCTATATCTTTCTCTGGCCGGGGTTGGGATCAGAGCATCGTCTGTAAGTCATATGCGTAAAGTTTTAAGGAAGCCTGGGACTGTGCCCGCCCATTAGGTCTATTGCGTTCGACGGAATTCCTAAAGATACTGATGAAAAAACAGGCAATGACTCCACGACGACCGTTTCGCGAAGTTGATGCATTCGCCGCGTCATTGGGTCACGTACGGATAATTATAGACACGGCATTCGACGCGACGAAGTGTGTTATTATCAACCGCGTTTCATCTTCCCTCTTCCTCCCTTTCTTCCATGATCCTTTTTGCGATGCTGCTAGGAGGGCCCTACGAAGCCAAGCGGAAGTGGCAAAGTTGAAAGATCAAAGCCGCGATTTCGAAGGTACGCCCGATTTTTATATGTTGCCCAAGATCCGTGAAACGATGCGATTGACGGCTTCTTTCTTTCTTATCTTTGGCTATATGTATGCTATAATAGCATGTCGCGGGTCACAAGGCTCCCTACAAGAGGTTGGCTGGCGGCATTGAGTTTATTGATGTCATCCCCAAGAATCCGAGTGGTAAGCTGTTAAGAAGGACCCCTCGTGACAAGGTCGCAAGCGCGAGAAGGCAGTCCGAGCCTGTCACCAAAGCGCGGTTGTAAAGAGGTCTTCGTTAGCACTATTCACGACTCGTTTGACTATGAATGTTATGTTTCTCCTTTTAACCATCAACTCGTGTTGCCTTGCTGATACAGTATATATGTATATATTGGCCCATTTTCTACATTTTCAATATAACGGATGCAAATCCGACTTTAACTGGCAGATAATGCCTGGGCCGCCCTGCGTCGTCTGATGGATTTAGGCAAATGATTTTGTGGTGTTTTTGGATAGCAGTAAGGCCTGAATCGTGTTCAAGTCCTTTCCCTGGAATCGCTACTCAAAGTGCGAGTCTGCACATTGGTGCAAACGCGCACTAAAGATTTCTGTAAAGTGAAGGCGTGCTGTAGTTCCGGAAAATGGAATGACCGTCACCTGAGAAATGTAACTGGTTTCTGCCTAGTTTGCTTGGTTATGTTTCCTGAACCATTACTCTTTTGAATGCTTTTGTTGTTGAAGAATCGTGACCCAGCTCGGGTTCAGGTAGCGCAAAGTGCAGTTCGTGTTGTTCCCGGCCCTAAGTCACAGCGGCGCGATTCGTCTTGGTTCAACGTCGGGCCTCATAAGTCATAAACGGTTGTAGACCGCAGGTCATTAAAGTACATGGCTGGGACAGCTTGATTCGTTTCGATGACCAGGTTACATCCGATCGACATACATACAAATATCAAATCGCGGCTGATGTCGATAAAATAGCATCACTGATGTAAGTAGTGCGGAGTAGGTAAATGATACGAAACTTTAATGGGACGGATCATTAAATCCAGAGGGTAACTACTAGTCCATCTGTAATGACTTCGGGTCTCTCTCCCAGATCGAAATGGCGACGGGGCAATTGATGAGCTGTCGCGCAGAAATGAACTGCGCAATTCCTTCGTAGACTGGTTCCGATGGCTGGAACCCCTCCAAAAAAATATTCTGCAAGATGGGCAACACTTCTGTTGTTCTTCCCCAGTGAGCTCTTGTAGGGCGGGTGCGATACGTGGCGCAAATTGCTTGGATAGGTAGAGATTTTTCACGGCTGAAAATGGGAGTAAGAGTTCGAACCAATCGGCGTTCTCGATATCACCTTTCCAATCGAGCTGTAATTGTAAAATACTCGTAGATGTGAAGGTTCTCCATCGTGGAAAGGAGAGGCAAAGACCTGGTACAGATCTGTGCCAGGGACGAGAGCTGCCAATTTGGCACTCTGCATGAGATTTGCACTGACATCTGTGAAGACTCGGCGGGGTGCGGGTTCCTGTCGTTGAAGTGTGACCCGAGCAATGTGATTATCAAAGACCACATGTGCGTCTTTAGGAGCCTCGAATGTTAGTGTGATGAATTGGATGAGTTCTGGGGTGTCGAAGTCGATGTCAAGGAAGAAAATTGTCCACAACTGGAGGAGTCGAGGGGTATCGATCCGGGCCACAAGTTCCTCTAAGTATTCGTTGACCCCTTTGAACAAGAAGCTCCTGAGAGCGGGAAGGACTGAGCGAGTTGAAGGAGGTAAACGTTGGATTTCTTGGTTAGGACAAGATTGAGGGGAGTTGAATTCAAGTTCAAATTGTGCAAGGCTAGTCAACATGGAGAGGCACGTGACCATCGCCTCGGGTGAAATGTACGCGGAATGAGGAATATTTAAAAGCCAAAGATAGACGAGGTGTGTGGTAGACAAAAGGATTTTTGGATATACAGGAAATGGAATGGCATTCAAGCAGAGGCGTCGCAGACTTGGCGCAGATTCACCCAAGAATGAATCGGGAAGAACTGGGATGACGACGAGTCTTCATATGACAGGTACAAACTTATGAGCTCCGGGAATGGCCCGTGCATCGCTGTCCGAAGTTTGTCAATTTGCGAATTTGTATAGCAACGGAGGCTCATTTGACATATGCGATCGCTGTGCTCGAGCACGGCAATGACATTGTCCACGGATGTTTCGGTGACATCGCTCTGAATGAGAGAGGCAAGGCGGGCCACACGTCAGGGTCTTCCTTGCAGATGTTCTGATTACACAAAAAAGTTGCATATTCAGGCGACGTGGTGATGCGAAAACAGGACTCTCCAACGTCGACACACGTGTGCCAGCGATTGCCACGACTCC